>JAADYJ010000846.1:0-13760 GCA_023338205.1 Halophytophthora polymorphica
ACCCCCCCCCCCCCCCTCCTTCGACGAGTCTCCTCCACGGCTCATCCCTGCCTCTTATTCACCTCTCACCCCTCCCCACCACCTCATTCCCTCGTGACCTGCGAGTTTCTATGTCTCGCCGCGCATCAGCTGCCACAGGTGCATGCAGCCAACATTCCCGCCCTGGCACCAACATTCCCGCCCCATCTCCGCCAGAGTGCTGGTCCTTCCCTGCTCACCCGTTCCTTCCTCCACTCACCAAAACGCCAAGAGCTCCACGCGCAGAAGCGCAAGAAGCGGAAGGAACAAGCAGCGCAGCGCCGACGCCGACGCTGACGCCGACTCCGACGCCGACGCCGACGCGAGCGCCCCACACCGCGGCCCCCATCCTCCTACGGCGTGACAGTATCAGCACGAGTCTTGGTGCCATGCCTCGGCCACTGGATGGCCCGGACGCGACTGCAAGGGACGGCGACGGCGGCCGCCTGTGCGACCGCATCGCGCAGCTCCGGCAGCGCATGCGCGCGCGCTGCCACGCGCAGGCGGCGGCCCACGCCGCGGCGCCGACAGGCGCCGCGCCAGCCGAGACAGGGCTGAGCCCCGCGCCCATGGGGCTCTCGTGTTTGCTGCAGTCCTGGAGGAAGCGCATTGAGAGCATGACGGACGCAGAAGGCGACCGATGCGGCCACCACTGCCACGGCCGCCGCGGCGGTCACTGCCACAGCCACAGCCACAGCCACAGCCAGAGCTCCGCGTCGTCCGGGGCGACGCTAAGCGACAGCGACACGGACACGGACGCGCCGACAGCGACACCGACACCGACAGCGACGCCGACGCCGACGCCGACGCCGGACGCCAAGGTGCCGAGCAGGTCGAGCATGTCGCCGCCTTCAGGCTGCGTGTTCCGGTCGCCGCGGCTGCTGCACCCGCGGTTGGAGCGGCAGCAGGCCGTGTGCGCGCTCTCGGGGCTCTGGCCGGGCTGCTCGTCGTCCTCGCCGCCGCCGTCGCCCGCCATCTACGCCAAAGCCGCCCACAGACACCACCGCCATCCCTACGCGCGCTGCGGCCACCACGCAGCATCAGCACCAGCACCACAAGCACAAGCACAAGCAGCAACACAAGCCGCTGCGCCGCCGCCGCCGCCCACATGGAGGAGACCCGATGCAGACGACAAGTCGCCGGCCTGAGCGCCATCTACGACGCCCGGAAGCCTGCGAACGCCGTCGACCGGCCGCAATAAAGCGCCTCGGATATTTATCCCCACGCCGCGCTGCTCTGGCCCGCCCTGCCTCATCTCGACGCCTCGCTTTGCCTCGTCTTGTTGTAGCCATCTCCAGTCCGTTGCCAGTCGCTTCCGACGTCCACGAGGACGCAAAACTCACGGGTTGAAGGCGCCGGGCGAGCCTCGCAGCGTCCGCAGCCGTCCACATCGCAGCTGGCGCTTGTGCTCCGTCGCGTCCTCGCTCGACGGCTCGCGTGGTGGCCCCTGCAGCGCCTGCTGCCACTCGACGCGCTGCGCCGCGAGTGCCGCGCGCTCGCGGCGCAGCCTCGCCACGTCGTGTCGCCACTGCGTGCGCTGCGTCTCCAGCTCCTGCACACGCTGCTGCGCGTCGTGCTGCTCCCACTGCAGCGTCATGTACGCCGAGAGCAGCGCCTGGTACTGCGTCGCCCGCTGCGTGAGCTCGGCGTTCTGAGCGGCCACGTGGCGGCCCAGAGCGTCCACCTGCGTCCTCAGCGCCGCCAGTTCTCGGCCCATGTGGACGCCGCCGGTCTGCGCCTCGCGGAGCTGCGTCTCCAGCCGCTGCGCGTGGCTCTCGCGCTCCACCTGCGCCACCAGATCGCGCAGCACAGCGCGCACTTGGTCCTGTTGCTGACTCGAGCGCTCGGCCGCCACTTGTCGCCGCTGCAGCCCCAGCTCTCGCGTGGCCGCGGCGCGCGTGGCCTCCCACTGCGTCTCCCGTCGCGTGAGTTCGTCCTCGCGCTGCGTCGTCGCGGCTTCACAATCCTGTGCGGCTTGTTCGCGAGCGCGCAGCCCGCGGCGCGTCTCGCGCTCGCGCGTGAGCTCGCGGCCGCGCTGCCGACACAGCCGCGTGTTGTCCGCCTCGAGCTCCCGCGCCACGCGGCGACTGCGCCGCAGCTCGTCCGCCAGCGACCGCGTGCGCATGCGCAGCTTCTTGTGCTGCGCGCGCAGCGTGTTCCGCTGCGTCTTGACCTCGTCCAGACGCGCGTTCTTGTGCGTCAGCGCCGCCTCCACCACGGGTCCCAGCTCGCTCCACGTCGCTGTCGCCGTCGCCGTTTGCTGCGGTGGCCAGTCCAGATCAGCGTCCTCCAGCGGCAGCGGCGGCGGCGGCGGCGGCGGCGGCGGCGGCGGCGGCGGCGGCGGTGGCGGCGTCCAGGCCGCGTCGTGCCGCGGCTGCGGATTTGCCACGTCGACCAGCGCGTCCAGCTCCAGCTCCAGAGGCCACGCGCGCTTTGTCATGCTCCTCTCCAGCGTCTCCAGCGTCTCCACTGCGTGATTCACGAGCCAACGGCGTCTTGCGGGCCTCGTGGTCGGATCCCGTCGCCTCGTCGCCTCGTCGCAGGCCACACGGCCCCAGCTCTACGGCCACGTCTCAAGCGTAGCCATAACGTCGCGCAGTGACGCGCGCACGGCCTCGCTGCACGCGTCGGCCTGAGTGCAGCCGCGCAGCAAGACGCACGTGGCCTGCGCCTGCTGTCGCCGCCGCGTCTCGCGCGCCTCCAGTTGCGCCACTTGCTGCAGCAGGCGCTGGCATTTCGCCTCGGCAGCCGGGTAGTAGCGCTGCAGGAAGAGCTGCAGCGCCTCCTTCTCGGCCGCGGGCCGCACGAGTAGCTCGCCGGCGGGTGTCGTCTCCACGGGCGCGTCGGCCTCGTCACTGCTGCTGCTTGGGCGCTTCTTCAGGCTTGAACGGGCCGCGTGGTCGTCCTCGGCTTCGTCTTCCTGGCGTCGCGGCGTCTCCAGCTGCTGAACGAGCGCCTGGAGCTGCGCCACCTGCGTCTGCAGCGTCGCGCTGTGCGTCTCCGCGTGCTCTCTCGCGCGCGTGGCGTCCTGCAGCTGCTGCTGGAGCTCCTCGATCTGCGCGGCCT
The DNA here is from genome assembly GCA_023338205.1 of Halophytophthora polymorphica. Taxonomy (NCBI): domain Eukaryota; phylum Oomycota; class Peronosporomycetes; order Peronosporales; family Peronosporaceae; genus Halophytophthora; species Halophytophthora polymorphica. The sequence continues at coordinate 3,085 of JAADYJ010000846.1, forward strand.
TGGCGGCCACGTCGTCCATCTTGGCGCTGAATTTGTGGTACAGGATCTGCAGTTCCTGCTTGCGCTGCGCCTCGCGCCGCAGTCGCGTCTTGTCCGCGTCCCGCCGCTCGATCGCGGCCTGCAGCGCCGTCTCCAGCCCCCTCTCCTTGCTCTCCGCGGCCTGCAGCAGGCTGCGCAGCCTCCGGATCTCCTGCTGCGTCTCCTGCGTTTCCTGCGTCTCCTGCTCCGACTCCTGGTCGCGCTCGCGTGGCGCCTCCGCCTGCTGCTTAAGCCGCGCGAGCTCCGCGTCCGTGTGCTGCTTTTCCTGCAGCAGCGCGGCCCACTCGCGCTTGGGCAGCACGTGGCTGGACCGCAGCAGCTCCGCCTGCGCGGCCCGCAGGCGCGACAGCTCCGTCTCCTTCTCGTGCTCCACCGTGCGCTTCTGCGCCAGCTGCGTCTCCAGCTCCACCACGCGGTCCTCCATCAACTGTTTTTCCATGGCCTCGAACGCCTCCGTCTCGCGCTGCCGCCTCGCGCTCTCGCGCAGACACGTCGTGGCGTCCGTGAGCACGTGCTGCAGCCACCGCAGCCGCTCCTCGCGCGTCTGAACGCGCTCCCGCTGCGCGTACAGCTCCACGCTCGCCACCAGCTCGCGCACCACGCTCTGCACTTCTCTTTGCTCCATTCGCGCCGTCTGGGCGCCCAGTTTCGCGCTGGAACGCGCCAGTTTGCCCTGCCAAGCGTCACAAGAGGCCACGAACGCGTCCACTTCCCGCGTCGCGGCCACAGAGAGCGCCACGCCGCGCTGCATCGGCGGAGACGCGCTGCTGGAGCCTCCACGCGCGCTCGAGATGCTCCCGCGGTGCATCTGCACACGCTGCTGCGCCTGCGCGCGCTCGGCCTGTTGCAGCTTGTTGCGCAGCTCCTGGCGCTGCTGCTCGAGCTCCTGGCGCTGCTGCTCGGCCTCCTGCTGCTTCTGTTGGCAGATACGCGCCACGTCGTCCTCCAGCTCGCGGAAACCGCGTTGGCTCTGCGCCAGGCGCGTGCTCAGCGCCTGCTTTTCGGCCGCCAGCGCCTCGTGCGCCGCGCGGAGCTGCCGGTTGTCGCGCCGTAGCATCTCCGTCACGAGGCGCAGCGTGTCCCCGCGCATCCCGTCGTGCTCCTCGTCGTCTCCGCTACTTGCTTCCGACGCCACGGAGCGCTGGCGCTTCTCCCCGCGGCGTAATGCGGCCACATCGACGCTCCGTCGCCGCTTGGCCGGGTGGGAAGTCCACGTTTCGGCCTCTCCTGATGCCGCTACTGCAGCTACAGCGACGGTTTCCACGCGAGAGGGAGGTGCACTGGCGTCTGTCGTCGCCTCCATATTATCCGTCGCGTCCGCTTGCGCTGTCGTATCGCCGCTAGGGGGCGTTGCGGGCGAGCGCTTCTCCATCACCGCCGCCTTGACTGCCTGTCGGTGTGACTGGCGTCGACCCGCACTGGTGGCGCCGTTTCACTTGGTCTTTGTATGGGAGGAGGACGAAGGTGCGCGCGCGGCCCTTTTGAATCAAAGACAGACTACTGGCTGAAACCATGGCGCTGCAGTCCTGTTTACAGCCAATCAAACGGGGGAACTGCTCTGTTGGAATCCGTTTTCCCCCAAGCACCAGCCAATCCGTGGCCGTCGGGAACAAAAACAAAACCGCTCAGGTGGTCTGTCGGGTTCATCCCGCCCGAGAACTGGTGCCTTCGCCCCCAGAAGCCACGGTCTAGTCCTGCGAGCTCTTGAGCGCCTTCTTGATGCGCAGCTTCTCCTGGTCGATCTCGGCCATCAGCTGCGTGTACATGGCCGTCTCCACCTGGCCCTTCTGGGCCTTGAAGTTCTCCTCCACCTCGCGCAGAGCCTCGAGACGCTCCACCATCTCGTCGCGCGTCAGGCGCTTGGGCTCCGTCGTCTGCTGCGCCACGCCGCCCTCCCCTGGCTGCGCGTCCGCGGCCAGCACGCCGCAGTCCAGGATCTTCACGGCGGCCTTGGGCTTGCCCGAGCGCCGGCCGCAGCTTGAGATGATGTCCACCACGTCCATGCCTTCCAACACCCGCCCAAAGACCACGTGCTTGCCGTCCAGCCACGGCGTCTCGCCCGTGCAGATGAAGAACTGGCTGCCGTTCGTGTTGGGCCCGGCGTTCGCCATGCTCAGCGTGCCGGGGCCTCCGTGCGGCACGCGCAGGTCCTCGTCCTCGAAGCGCTGGCCGTAGATGGACTCGCCGCCGCGGCCGTTGCCCTGCGTGAAGTCGCCGCCTTGGATCCTACGCCCCGTACACGGCCCATGGGTTCGCACACCCGTTAGTTCCAGTAGTCTCCGAGCGCCATGTGTGTATATACGTGGAGGGAGCGTGCAAGGTAGTCACGTACATGAAGCCCGGGATGATGCGGTGGAACTGCGAGTCCTTGTAGTGCAGCGGCGGCCCGACGCGAGACGCGCCCTTCTCGCCCGTGCAGAGCGAGCGGAAGTTGTCCACGGTGCGCGGCTGCACGTCGCCGTAGAGCCCCATGACGATCTTACCCACGTAGTCGTCGTTGATGCCAATGTCGAAGAAGACCTTGTCCGTCACGACCAACTGCGTGCTCGCCACGATATCACAGCCGGTTAGACCGGTCCAGGGACTGTATCGCGTGCGTATTGACACTGCACTCGCTTGGGCGTACGCGCGAAGGCGAAGAACGTACCTCGCCGTCGTATTGGGCCGCGCCACTCACGACCTTCTTGCCCATGAGGTCCTCGAGCGACGGCAGCGGGCCGAAGAAGTAGCCGATGGCGTAGCCGCCGCCGAACATGGCCGCCAGGCCCAGCGACGCCTTCTGCAGCGACGTCAGGCCCGAAGAAGCGGCCGCGCCAGCGTCGCTCTTGCCCGCGGACGAGCTGAAGGAGGCCGCCGTCTGGCACGCCGCACACGTCAATGGCCACGAGATGGCGTCAGAAGCGCACTGCTGCCTCTTGCCACAGAGCGACCCAGAGACCCGCGATTGCACGCGGAAGCAGAGGAGATGGAGGAGAAGCGCACCTTGCGGAAGGCGCCTGCGCGCTGGCGCTGCAGCAGCAGCTGGCCGGGTCGAAGCAGCATGGACGCCATGGTTGTCGTCGTGGAACTCGTTTGCTCGCAGGACTGCCACACACGCTGGTCAGGCAGCCCGACTCAGATCTGAGCCGGAGCCACAGTTCTGGGTCTGAGACAATACAATTTAGTTTCTGCAAAACAATCGCAAATATCTTTCCGCCGTCCAAAGCACAGCCTCTCATTGGCTGAAAGGAAGCTCCACCAATGAAATCCCTCCGACATCCTCATATTGCACCAATCACCGTGCAGCAACGATGTAGCCATATCACAAAGCACAACCCACCCAGGAGGCCAACACCATTGCAAGAAGCACACCGTGCCCAGCAAGCGACCGGTATGTCGTCGCCCACAGACGCCCGCGGCAGCTTCGCGTCGGCCTCGCTGTCGCTGCCCACGCGATGCAGCCCGCTGTCGGCCGTCCCGCCGTCGCCGCGCTCGCAGCTCTCGCCCTCCGCGTCTCCGAGCCGGGCCAACTCGCCGCATGCGGCCGCCGGCGGCCGCTCGGTGGGCGGGCCTTGGGCCGACTTTGTGTCGCGCTCAGACGCCTCCATGGCCAAACTTCTAGTGGACAGTCTGCCCAAGACGCGCGCCACGCGGGCCAGCTGGCTGGCCACGCACCATGAGCTCGACGACGGCAACCACGTGGCCATGGTCGAGTTCGTGGATCTCTACGCCTCGGCTGTCGCCGTCTTGCTCGTTCCCGTGGCGTTCACGGCGTATCTGTCCGTGCTACTGGCCTCCGTACCGGCCTTCAGCCTCGCCAAGCTGTACGCGAGCCACGTCCTGACTCGACCGACCAAGAGCGTGGAGCGTGGGCCACGTTTCCAGGCACTGGCGGTGGTGCTTTGGGTCTTTGCACTCCCGTGCCACTTGCTCGTCGCGTGCTACTGGCTCGTGCTCTTCCCGACCGTCCTGTTCACGAGCGCGCTCTACTCGCTCTTCTCGCTCAAGATCCTGCTCGTCCAGGAGAACCTCGAGGTGTTACGCAGCTGCAACCACTGGCCAAAGTGGCGGTGGCGCGATACGGTGTGCGCCTTGTTGGGGGCCATGGACCGCCAAGGCTTTCTACGCTTCGTGCTCAAGTTCCCGTCCGCTGTGGTGCTCGCGCCGATGCTCAAGTACCTCTTCGGCGCCAACCCGCTGCTCTATCGCCTCCAGATCCGGCACCGCAGCCTCTGGACGTCGTCCCTCGGCGCGGACGACCAGAAAGCCGTGGCCGCCGTGGTGCAAAGCGTGTCCTGGACGCTGGCGAGCCTCACGGCGCTGCTCCCGCAGCAAGTGAGCAAGCCAGCGCGCCAGGACAACCGCATTGTGAGCGGCCACCTGCCCTTCCCAGCGCCCGACCGCATGAGTGGCACCATCCCGGGCGTGCTCACGTCCAACGGCCTCGTGACGCTCGTGAACGTCGACCACAACGTGAACGGCAGCGTCTTCCAGAGCCTGACGGCCAAGCGAGGCGTCTACACGCTGCTGCTCTGGAGCTGGAACCCGTGCCAGCCCCTCACGGGCTACGTGGAGGTCAACCTGCAGCACGACGGCGGCGTGGAGCAAGCCAGTGAGCGCGCAACGTCCTTCCTTGCAGACGCTACTCGGGCTCTTCTCCCGTTCTCACCACGGTCTTGTGTCTCTGTCTCTGTCGCTGGACTAGTGTGGTGCGTTGTAGGCGACAACTACCTGGGCAACCTCCTGTTCGAGCGCGCAGACGCGCTCTTCTGGCACTACGACCCCATCAAGCGTGGGGCCCGCGTGCCTGGGCCCGTGGCCGCCCGCTTTGTGCGTGGCTCCCTGGCCTCCACGCTCTCTTCCGCCAACGAGTCCGTGCTGGCCGTGCTCGGCACGGACGAGGCCGGCGACACAACGGGCCGGGACTGCGTTCTGCACGGGAGCGCCCACGCCTCCAGCAGCAGCATGCGCAGTCTGGGCGTCTCGAGCGGCAGCGTCGTGTCCAGCGGCGACTTTGACGCCGACGTGGCCCGAGAGAGCGGCAGCCTGGACCTGTCGGCCGCGCTCGCGCAGTTCCGCGGCCTCGAGAGCTCCAGCTTGCCGTCTTCCGACTTCAGCGCGTCCGATCGCCGCGGAGGACGCGCTGAAGTCGTCTGAGAACGCCAGGCTGGCGCGGGACACGAGGCTCTGCGGCTGGCTGTCGCGTGTGAGGCGCTAGTCCCCTGGCTAGTGGCTCCGGCCTGTGGCTGTGGACGCATGCGTGGCCACTCCACTCGCTGTCAGAAGAGAGAAGCGCGTACGTGGCCTTGCAGCCGAGGCGCTCGCGGTCCATCGAGACTGTCGCCCTCAAGGCGAAGCTGCTGCTGTCGACTTGCGGCGGCCGAGTCGTCGGCGCTGCCATCGCCAGCCGCCGGCACGCCGTGCGGACGGATGCGCGTCATGCGGTCGTCGTCGTCGAAGGCCTCCGGGAAGGCTGCCCCCGTCGCGTCGTCCTGGGCCGACGACGCGTCCTCGTTGGCTCGAGGAGAGCCGAGAGGCGCCGGCGCGAGGCTGGCGTAGCTGCCGAGGTGGATGATCTCGCGCAGCTTGCGGTGGAACCGGTCGCGGTACGGCCGCGGCGGCATGGCCGAGATGCCGTCCGGGTCCTTGCGCAGCAGCACGGTCTTGACGAACCGCTCCAGGCGCTTCCGCCACGTCCACGTCTGCAGCATGTCGATGAGGCCGATGTAGTAGAAGCCCGGGCCGATGACCACCTCGGCCGCGCGTAAGCACTGCGTGGACTGTTTCACGCGCTCCGTGTCCGTCTTGGCGTCGTCTCGAGTCGCTCCGTGTCGCTCTTGGCCCGGTGGAGGACGCTCCGGACGCGCACAAGGGCCGTCCGGAGGCAGGAAGACGCTCCCGTCGCGCGTGAGGATGTTCTGGCGGTTCACCTGGTAGCTCACCTCGATGACGCCCAGCAGGAGTGAGTAGTCCGTCACGCCGCGGGCGCACAAGAAGTCGCTGTCGCGCATGAGCTGCTCCAGTAGCTGGCGGCTGGCCTCCTTCCCGAAGCGCAGCTTCATGGTCAGGTCCATGTCCTTGAGCACGACGTTGGGCTCGTGCGGGGCCCCGGCGCGGTTGGGACACACGCTGCGCTCCGCCTTGTCGCGGCTGCCCAAGGACACGGCGCTGGAGCGCGACGCGGCGCGCGAAGAGCTGCTGCCGCACCGGAAGCTCAGGTCGCAGTGGCGACACGTGGCTTCGGCCCCACGGCGAGGCTTCTGCGCGTTGCGGTCCACCCACGAGCCCTTGATGTCGTAGCGCTGGTGGATGGCGATGCCCTGCTGCACGTCAAAGACGTTCTCCATGACGACAAAGTGCGTCGGCCGGCCGTAGAGCTCGAGGCAGTAGCTGCCCAGGAAGCGTGTGAGGAAGCTCGCGCCGTGCTGCGACGCCAGGTACGCCACGTACTCGTCCAGGATGCCGTGCAAGAAGGCGGCCTCCGAGGCCGTGAGCGACTTGACCAGGTAGCTGCGGTCCGTGGAGAAGAAGACGAAGGAGCCGCTGGCGCCTTCGCTCACTTTGGGCGTCGTACACGCCCCGAGCGACGACAGGTACGCGTCTTCGTCGATGCTAAAGAACCGCCGGATGCGCCGGAACATCCGCGGCTCGAAGGCCGTAAAGCGGCATTCGTACCACGACGACGCGGAGGCCGACGGCCGCAGCACGAACGCGTACTGCGTCGGCCCAGACGCCGGCGACTCGGGCGTCTCCTGCTGTACGTCCGGGTCTGTGGCTCGAGCCGTAGGCGAGTGCGTCGAGGACTGCGAATCCAGCGCACTGGCTGTCATTCGCACCGTCTGGGCGATGCCTTGCGTGGTGTACTGGACCAGCTCGTCCAGCAGCGCCAGGTTCATCTGCGGCCGCACGGCGTCGTCGTCCTGGACCTCCGTCTCCGTCTCCGCTTGGGCGTCCGCGTCCATGTCGCTCGCTTGAGCGTGCGGCTTGTCCTTGCGGCCGCGGCTCAAGCCCTCGGGCGAGTGGAAGCTGGCGTCTCCATGGAGCACTGCGCTGGTCTGCTTCTTGGCTCGCTGCGGGCGCTTGTAGAGGCACCAGAGCACGAAGGGCACACTCCCGCGGTAGGAGAGCAAGAAGGCGAAGAGCCGACTGAGCGTGCGGGCCTGGGACGAAGAAGACTGCACGAGCCAGTAGATGCCGTAGACCGACCAGAGCAGCGCCGAGTAGGCCAGCAGCGTGACGGTCGTGAGGAAGCCTTCTCGCAGAAGCCCTCGGCGGTTGCGTAGAGTGGCGGCCAGGCCGTCCCGGAAGCGGCCGTAGGACACGAGCGTGACGTAGAGATTGGCTCCCATGGACACGGCGGCGGGCAGCACAATGAAGATCCAGACGCCGGCGGTGGAGCCCTGCGGGCGGTCGTCGCTCTGACTGTCGCTGTCGCTGCGAGCCATCGTCTCCGCTCCTACCCAGCAGAAGTTGCCCACGGCCACGGGAGCCGCGAAGCTGTCGGCCGCATACATGATCACGGCGCTTGTGAAGGCCACACCGTGCGCAATGAGTTGGTACTTCCGGCGGTTCATGCGTGGCGACGTGAAGGGGTCCGTCATGAGGTAGTAGAGGTCCAGGGCCGTGCAGGTGGTCCAGGCGTTGGAGCACATGAGCAAGTACTCGCGCACGGTGGAGAGCCAGCGACAGGAGAGGCCGAGGCCCACGCCGGCCCCTGCGCGCTTCCAAGCCGGCTCCAGGAGGAAGGAGAGCGCGAGCGCGAACTCGCAGAGCGCCATGTTGAGCAGCAGGATGTGCATGTGGCGACGGTACCAGCGCGTGCTCAGGAAGGAGGCGACGACCACGGCGCACATGGTGAGCGAGCCGGCCGAGCCCAGCAGGAGCCCGCTCTGGATGTCCGTGGCCTCCGTGAGGTCGTCGTGGAAGCCGAGCGCGCACGTGGCCAGCAACAGCGACACCAGCACGACGCTCACCGCCATGCCCACCTGGCTCTTGCGGTCCGAAGCGGTGGACGCGCTCAGCAAGGCCCGCACCACGCGGTAGCCGGGCGTCGCGGTCGTCTCGACGGCCTCGGGACTCGAGCAGAGACTCCCAGCAGGCGGAGGCACGATCGGGAACGCGTCCTCCGCCTCGCTGGCCTTGCAGCCCGCCCAACGGGACGGAGGCGCATCTGAGTCCAGCACCAAGCGCTCCACTGTCTGCTGCGTCGCGAGCTCTTGCGCACGATTGGCGGCGATTGCACACGCCGCGCGTAGCTCCGAGAGGCGCTCGGAGTCCGGGCCATGCTCGTCCTTGTGGGCCATCGCGACTGCAGCATCAAGTGGCGCGGGAAAGCGAGGGCTGGAGTGGCGTGGCAGGAATAGGCGCCATGTGCGGAGCTCCTCGCGTCGTTTCGCGTCCCTCGGACGGCTATTGGCGGATATGCGCGAGAGTCTTCCGGGTTGGGCGAGAAAGTGCCAAGGGGCCTGCGGAGAAGGTTTCGGTGGCGGCGGCGTGAAGCGTGAAGCGTGCGAGGTCCAGGCGCGCCACAATGTGGATCCCCGACAGAACGAGGCTGAAGGGGTTGTATGTCGGCAGTGTTTTGCCCCAATAATGCCGCATGGCATGGCACTTTCACGACAACTCCAGCGGTACCCCTCCACTGGGTGGTTGCTGAAGCTCAGTGCCTCTAGATTCAGCAGTAGCGTTCCTGGTAGTGGTCAACCCAGCGGGTGGCGCTGGTATCGCCCAGCACGCGTACGAGCGCGGAGTGGCGCCTGTATTGGAGCAAGCGCGCGTGGAAGTGGAGACGGTCTTGACCACGCATGCAGGTCATGCTACGGACCTCATGGCAGCTGTGCCAATGGACAAGTTCGACTGTATCGTGGCTCTCGGCGGAGACGGTCTGCTCTCGGAGAGTAAGTGGCCGTCGGTTTGTGATTGATGGCACCACGCAACTGGTCTGGCTGATGCGGCATATTCCTCCTTTTGTTGCTGCTGCTGCAGTGCTGCAAGGTTTGATGGGGCGGAAGGATCGGGAAAAGGCCGTTCGTCAACCGTTAGGGGTATGAGCAGAGACTGCCAGCTCGCTCTCTTTGTCCACTTCGACATAGCTCCATTCATCCATTCTGGTCTCTGGCTCGTGCAATTTGTAGATTGTCCCCGGCGGCTCTGGGAATGGCTTGTCCGCGGCACTCCTGGCCCGCGCAGGCGAGCGCTTGGACCCGATGAACGCAGCCTACGCCCTAGCCAAGGGCCAGGCGCAGGAGTTGGACCTGTTCAGCGCCACGAATGGCCAGGACAAGATCATGTACGGCTTTTTGTCGCTCGAGTGGGCCTTCGTCGCCAATATGGACATCGCATCCGAGAAGTTTCGCGCCTTTGGAGATCTGCGCTTAGTGATCGCGACTACTTTGCAGATCTTCGGCCTGGGGAGGAAAAGCTTCGCTGGCAAACTCCGCTACCTCGTTTCGGAGGAGGCCGAGCCGGCCCCGAGGAAGTATCACGACCATCCAGAGGACGCAAAGTCTGCCCGACCCGTGTGCAGTTGTCTGGAAAGCGACAACGGAGACAGGGAGACGGAAAGCAACGCCGGTGCGGATACGACTGACAAGTGGGAGGAGCTGGTCGGCTCGTTCTACATGTTCTGGGGCATGAACATCTCCCACGCGTCCTCCGACGCCCATATCGCTCCGCCCGCTGCCATTTCCGACGGCTACTTCCACCTCATGCTCGTGTCGGGAAAGAACTTCTCGCGTGTGGGGCTCGCACGGCCTATCATGACATTGAGCACGGATCACACCTGGACCAGGATCGCGTCCAGCTGCTGCGCACGCGCGCCTTCAAACTCCAGGCAAGTGAGGAGGACGATCTCATGGCGAGCACTTCCCCGGTCCAGAAGTTCAAGTGGAGGTTCATCGAGCGCTGGGTCGTGTGGTCTGTCTTCCTACGCGGGAGTAGGTGCGTACTACTCGGAGCGGAGGGAGCTTGGGCTGCGTATATTTTCTGCTGAGGTACATAATGCCAAAGTCAGGGATACTTCGTGTGGTGGCGAAAACCACGATCAGAGAATGTGGTAACGGTGGCAGAATGACTGGCAAGCTCGCGATGCCAGGCGCCTATGGGAAACAATATGTGGACAATGCCGACGTACAACTACTTACGCAACCAAGCGTATTTCTGCAGGCGAATGTCCATGAAGGGCACACACGAAACTCGATCCGCGAAGGAGGGGTGCACGTTGAGCTTGTTTGCAAGCTCCTGCCATGCTTCAGCTTCGTGGCCTCGTGGGGCCTCATACGGCTTGAACACAGCAGCGGCCCGACGCAGGATGAGGCGCTGGAACTTGGTGAATCTGGGTCGCCTCGAGACCTTGGCGGGAGCAGGAGAAGAGGTTGGTCCCAACTGTGTCCCGGCCTGGAAGGCTTCGCATCGGTCGAGGTGTGCGGACACCAAAGCCACTCGACGGTACAGCATAACGACTCGGTGGCAGTGCCCACAGATATCGCGGGTGCTCCGGACCTTGGACCCCGACATCTCCGTCCACAGCGATGAAACTGGACGACCTTGCTTGGTTGGGGGCGCGCGCTTCGCCAACAGCACCATGGCCGCGTTGTCCCGCGCCAATGCGGCTTCAAACGACGCCGCGGTTGCCACGGCCCTTCGCTTCTCAAACTCCG
>JAADYJ010000847.1:0-13758 GCA_023338205.1 Halophytophthora polymorphica
CGTACGAGGGCGAGACGCTGCAGGTGGCCGAGTGCGAGACGCCCGTGTACCACGGCCAGGGGCGGCTCGAGTTCAGCACGGGCTTCACGTACGCGGGCGCCTTTGACCGTGGCCGCATGCACGGCACGGGCCGCATGGAGTGGCAGCGCAGCGGAGTGGTGTACGAAGGCGACTTCACGCACAACGAGATTGCCGGCCGCGGCACGTACTGGTGGCCAAACGGCAGCTCCTACGTGGGGGAGGTGAAGGGTGGCATGCGCCACGGCCGTGGCGTCTTCGTCACGGACAACCGCGGGGCTACGTCGCGCTCCGAGGCGGACGTGGTGGGGCCAGAGGCAGCGCCGCTCTTGTTCACGCCTCCGAGTATGCAAGAACGCGAGGAAGAAGTCGCTGACGACGAAGAACGTGCCGATGAGGACGACAAGCTGGCGCTGCTGGTAGCGCAAAGCAACGCGCGCTACGACGGGGAATGGGCGCTCGGGCTGCCGCAGGGCTACGGCGAGCTCGTCTTCGACGCCGCGCGCAACATCCGCTACGAAGGTCACTTTGTGGCCGGCAAACGCGAGGGAAAAGGCCACATGCACTACGCGGACGGCAGCATGTACGTGGGCGACTGGAAAGACGACGTCAAGTGCGGGCGCGGCGTCATGACCTGGATGACGCCCTCGCCACAAGAAGGCGACGACGTTGACGACGAGGCTGTTCCAATCGAGCGGTATGACGGCGAGTGGGAGAGTGACTGTCAGCAAGGCTTCGGTCGCCACGTGTGGCTCTTGAACCCCGCGAGCGCGGCGTCCGCCACCGCTACAGCTCCGCGTGAGAAGAACTGGTACGAAGGGGAGTTCCACGACGGACTGCGTCATGGCCGTGGCGTCTTCTTCTACGCCAACGGCGCGCGCTACGAAGGAGAGTGGAAAGCCAACGTCAAAGACGGCTACGGGCTCTTCTTCTACGAGGACGGCCGCGTCTTCGTGGGGTTGTTCCGCCAGGACCGCAATGTCGAAGGCGTCTACGCCACCGCCGCCACCACTCCCACAGCGCCACCTTCGGTGGCAGCGGTACCAGAGACGACTGCACGTCTGGACGCAATTGAGTCGGTCGTAGCGGCTTCACCTTCAGCTTCAGTTCTACCGTCACTGACTCCAACGCCGTCTTCCAATGCCGTCACGGGCATCATGCTCTTCATCAGCGACCTATTTCCTCGAATGGACCCAGCCAAGCGCGAGAAGGCCCGCAAGGCCGTGGAGCACGCGGCTCTACGCATCAACACGGAGCTGCGGGCGCTCTATCGCGGCTGCATCAAGGAGACGCGACGCGCCTCCATCACCAGCCCAGCCACGTCGAATCCCGCGGAGCTCGACGACAGCGGCACCTTGCTCGAGGTCTTTGAATGTCGGCAGCTATTGTCCACGTGCGGCTTCTACCTCACGGGAGGGCAGCTCGAGAGCCTCCTGGAGGACGTCCGTGGAGCTCAACGCGCCAGTGCAATGGCCAGCGCGTCGGTGCTCCATCTCGCAGACCGGTTCACGAACGACCTCCCTCTGGAGAACCAGTCGCGGAACCCCGTGGACCCGAGCCGACTGGAGGTGGTGCCGTGCGGCCAGCTGCTGCTCTTCCGCGAGTTCGTCGAGCTGCTCGTCCGCATTGCGCACTGGCGAGTGACGACGGCCGCGGAGACGGACGAGCTCGAGGACTTGGGGCCGGACCAGGACGCGGCGGAGACATCATCGTCACCGCTACTTGCAGACGCGTTTTCCGAGCTGTACGAGCAGATGATGCACGAGCGCAAGGAGGCGCTGCGCCAGTCGGCACCCTCGTGGTTGACGCTGTTGCGCGCAGAGCTGCTGGGCAAAAAGCTGCACTTCGTCCTCAAGAAGCACCACGACGAGCTGCACCGCATGTACAGCAGGTGCGCGGTCGCGTCTCGAACGCGGCAGGAGGACGAGTCGGGCGACGACGAAGCCCAAGCCGAAGTTCAGGCCGACGCTGAAGCCAAAGATGAAGGTGAACACGAAGACGCACCTGCAGACAAAGCCAAACGGGAAGACAAGGACGAGGAGAGCAAGGATGAAGAGGACAGCGGGCAGTACAAACCTGAAGGACTTGGAGACGAACCCGACCAGCACAACCCTGAAGACGACGTCACACAGTGCAAGCCTGAAGACGAAGCCGAGCAGTGGAAACCTGAAGATGACGCTGAGGACAACCCCGAGGTCAAAGGGGAGCACCACAGCGACAGCGAACGGGACGAACCGCGTGAACTTCACGAAGCAGGGGCGTCAGAGTCGCCAGCTCGCAGTCACAAGAAGCTCCACGAGACGGTTTCCATTCGCTCGGTGCTTGTGATGCTTCGTGACGATGCCCCATCTGAGCGTCCGGTCTTCACGTCGGGCTTCCAGGTGCGCCACGCGCTCACGGCGCTGTCCAGAGCCTTCACAGCGTCCTCACTGTCACTCAAAGGGGGACCCAGCGGCAGGAGCGACGTCGATGAAGCCGTGGAGCCGGATGTGTTCTTCGCGAGCACGCAACTCGTGTTCTCCGAGTTCCTCGACGCGCTCGCCATCGTGCTATACACCAAGCAGCAGAAAATACTGGAGGCTGCAGCCCGAGGCTCGAAAACGCAGCATCAGCAGCCAGAACTACCGCTGCACATGCTCATGGATCAGTTCTTGCAGTCCATGAAGGTGGAGATCCAACCGCTGTTCTAAAAACCGCGTTCACAACAAGCAAGTGCTCCATAGCGACGCGGTTGACCCACAGTTGATTCCAGCGCACCTCATCGTGGTGTGCGGCTGTCCTTGTTGGCCTCTCTCCCTCTATGTCTTCCTTGCGTTTGGCTGGCGGCCCGGACACGCTAGACACCTCAGTACACGCGGCCAACGGGCCCCATGACACGCGCATACCGCGACGGCAGCTCCACCGCCTGCTTGTCCTCGAACGTGGCTTCGAACACCTGGCCGTCATATGCATAGCGCACGTAGCTGCACATGCACAAGCAATCCGCTAGTAAGTCCAGAGCCCCTCCATCTCCTGGGGATCAAAGAGATCATCCAGCCCAGCCAGTTGGGCCACTTACAGCAGCGGTTTGGCGTCCGCGCACTCGGTCGATGCACGCGCGTCCGCGATGCTCTGGTCCTCGCCAATGCACGGGTTGTAGAAGCCCAGGAGCCCCGCCTTGGACGCCGACGAGAGAGCCAACTCCCCGTCCTGCAACCCCACAGCACAGCACAGCACACAACACACATCATGAGCTCAGCATCTCGGGCCAAAGCACGCGACGGAGCGTCACCTGACAGCCGCGACTTACGTTGACAAAGAACTGCAGCGGCACCGTGACGTCGACCCACTTCTGGCCCAGCAGCTCAGCGTCCGCTTCTTGCTGCGCAGCGCTGTCGCCGTCCTCGTGCGTCCGCATGGCCGCCAGCAACTCGTCCTGCTCTTCGAAGCGGACCTCCCTGGCCTCCGGACTCGTCGGGTTCTTCCCGTAGCGCCCCAGCAAGACAACGAGTCCCCTGCCGTCCTCGCGCTGCTGCTCCTTGTCCATCTTGTCCCTCGCCGCGCGGAGCATGAGCTTCTGCTGCTCCATTGCGCCCTGCCGCGCCGTGGCCAGGTACTGCACCCGCGCGTCGTGGCGGCGCTCGAGTTCGCGCCGCTTCTTACGCTCCTGGGCCGGCTGCACCAACTGCGAGACCACGGCCGCCACCACAAAGGGCGATGTGGCCGCACAAAAGGTGGAGAAGGCCGTCTGCACCGAGAAGGGCGAGAGGAAAATGGGCATCACGAAGCGCACGCTGCCGCGCGTGAAGCCCACGCGCAGCGTCACGCCCGCGCGAGCCAGCAAGACGCCCAGGGCCAGCCTCGTGCGGCTCGAGACGGCTCGAGTGGCGCCCGCCACGAGCGACAAGCCGCCCGCGAGACTCGCCCGCAGCGACAGCTTGCCCGTCGTGGCGCTCATGAGCGAGCGCCGCAGCTGCAGCGACAGATTGGGCCCGCCGGCGTTGACGGCCACGGCACCCGTGGCGTGATACCCGCCCGCGTCTTGGCTCAAGGAGCTCGAGAGGCCGTCCCGCGTGCTCCACATGATCCCGCCCTGGAGCTGCGGCGTGAGCAGCCGATTGGCGCCCAGCGAGAGGTCCAGGCCGTTGTCGTCCAGCTCCGGGATGATCATGAAGACCGTGCTGCGCGAGACGGGCTGGCTGACTTGGCAGTGCAGCTTGGGCGTCCAGCCCAGCTCGGTCGTGAGCGTGAAGGACGGCGCGCTCGGGTCCGGCGACGCGTGCGCCAGTTGCGCCGTGAAGCTGCCCATGCCGAGGCCCTGCTTGTCGTACATGTAGCCGCCGAGCGTGAGCGTCGTGGCGTGCGAGAGCGGGAAGACGGTGCGCTGGTGGATGGTCATCTCGGAGCGCTCCACGAAGCGCGCGCCGCTGTGGAAGAGGCTCTGCAGTCCGCGCATTGGGCTGGCCACAAAGTCGGACGCGTCCACGTGCATGGACATCTCGCTGAAGGACGAGAACTGCGCCTCCAGCGCCTTCTGGTTCATGCGGCGCGTGAGTTTCTCCACGAGCCGCTGAACGTCGTCGGGCGCGCGCAAGTGGCGGCCCAGCGCGCTCTGCTGCGAGGCCGCGGCGTCCTGCTCCAGCGCGTGCACGCCGTCCTCGCCGTACAGGTCGTACACGCGGCGCTTCACCGGGTCGCACAGCACCTTGTACGCGCGATCCAGCACCGCGTACTGCGCGTTGGCGGCCGCCAGCAGCGCCGCATTGCCCTGGCGGCGCGGGTGGCGGTCCGGGTGGAACTCGCGCGAGAGCGACAGGAAGCAGGCGCGGATCTCCTCGGCCGACGCGTCGCGCGGAGCGCCCAGCAGCGCGTAGTAGTCGCGCTCGAACTGCCGCCAGTACGCGGCCTCGCCCGAGGCGCCGGCGCCGGCGCCGTGTGCGCCATTCGCCATGCTCCTTCCGTCCTCTTGCTTTGCTTCGGGAGTGGGAATGGCCACTCGCGAGGAGATTTGATGCGCTCGTTATAGTAGATGGCCCCGGGTCTGCAGTCTGATTGGCCCCAAAGTGATGTAGAAATGGATCCACCAATGGCATGACGAAGCAGTCACTTGTAGAATAATCCATATTTGACACTTGATTGGCCACGAAAAGGAGTACATTTGTATTCGCCAATGAAGGCACGAGAAGAGTGCAGCGCAAACTAATCACGAGACCCCGATAGCCAGGTTTACTACATGCAGTATTCGCCTGCGGTCGGTTCATTGTGGTCGTGGAGCGCCAGGAGCACACGAAAGTATGGCTAAAGCAGGAGTGAGCGTGCGTGAAGAGGTGGAGGTGTTCGTGCATGAGCACCGCTTCCTGGTCACCAAGCTGCTGGAGGCGCTGCACACGGCCTCGCTGTACGTCTCACCCCCGCGCTCGCGCTTCTCCCGTCTCCAACGACCCTCTACCGGCTGCGCCACGGGCAGTCCTAGCTCACCTTCTGCCCACGTGTCTGTTGTCGCCATGGGGATCGCGACCGGCGCCTTGCTCGCAGCCCGCCGTCCACCATCACCGCCACGCGGCTGCGCACAGTAAACGAGACCTTCACCAAGGTGCTGGAGAAGGACCGGGGCCTGCTGGCAGCCGTCAAGAAGCGTATGGGACCCGCAATCACCCCGTCGAACCGCGCTTCCCTCTTGTTTGGCTCGAGGTTTGTCAGCGTATTGACGTCGCGTGTCTTCTTGTTGGTTGTGCGTGCTCGGCATGTAGTCGCGCGGCATCAAGTGGCGCAGAAGGAGCTGCTGCATATCGAGTCGGAGATCCAGAACAAGAAGCAGAAGGTGGTGCGCTACGCCGCCCAACTGCGCCGCTCGCAAGAGGTATCACACCAACTCTCTCTCCCCGTCTCCGCCCGCAATTACGCCCTGTACGCTCTACTCATCACTACTGCCTTCTTCTGTGCCATTATGACGCGTGCAGGACATCGCGAACGTCCTGAAGAAACACCGCAAGGTGCTGCAGGACGCCAAGCAGAAGAGCAAAGGTTGCGATGGCAAAGTCGGCCAATCTGGTCGACTCCCATGCACTAACGGCGCGTTGCGCGTCTTCTGACAAACGCAATGGACTGTTGTGGGCTGTGCACAGAGGTGCTGGACCCTCGAGATGTGGTGGCGTACGCGCATCGCATCGCGGGCACCACGTCGGCGCCCAAGGAGTGGCAGCCAGGGGTACGTGCGGCCAGTCTTCCCAGCACTTGCTTTTTCTCCTACATCTCTTCTCCGCCAACTCATGCTCTTTGTATGCGCTTGGCCGTGCAGCTCCCAATGTTTGGCTTCATGCCACCAGCACCACAGGAGCACATGATGCGCGCCGGCGTGCTGAGTCGCGGCATTGTGGCCGAGATTGTGACGCAAGGCCCGGAGAAGTACACGTCCACGGCGGCCCGCGTGAAGCAGGAGGGCGAAGGCGATGGCGAGGGGCTGGAGAAGCTGGACATCCCCATCGGACTCGGCGCCAGCGACGCGCAGATCCGTAAGCAGATGCCGCCCGGGTGGAAGCCCGGCGACCCCGTGGACCTCCCGCTGGACGCGCTGTTGCACTACATGGGCCGCAGCTTCTTCACGGTACGGAGCTATCGACTAGAAGGTCTATGAACTGCGTCGCGCGTGGCGATACGGGTGGACTCATGGAGGATTGTGCGTTGTGGCCGGGTAGGAGCACGGCATCACGCTGCCCGAGTCGTGGAAGACCGGAGACCCGGTGCCAACCGAGGCCATGGAAGTATTGCGCAAGAAGTTCAAGCTACCGGAGAAGCGCGCGCCGCTGTACGACGATGAGGTGGTGGACGACGTGGGCACGCTGCGCAAGAAGCGCAAGCTCGAGTCGGGCGAGGGCGAGGGCGGAGACGCGGCGCCCGAGGCCGAGAGCGACAGCTCCAGCGACTCGAGCGACAGCGACGAGGAGGCGCCGCACACCATCTCGCTCAGCCTCTCGTCATCCTCGGACGATGACAGCGACGACGACAGCGACTGAGTCGTGCAGCCAGACGCGCAGACGACCAAAGCGGGGAAACGGCACGGCGAGCGTCAAGCGTCGAGCGTCTGGGGGGTCGTGCGCATGGCATGTAGCCATGTCTGGCGGCGCGGGATGCGTTCGACGGCATACACGCGAAGGTCCCTCGTCCGAGTGACGTTGAACCGACACCGTGGTCGCCTGCTAAAGTAAATATTCGGTGAAGTCCGCTCGTCGTATCCAAGATTTTCACCGTTTTCGCTTCTGGTACGTTTTACTTAAGAGAGAGTGTTGTACCCACGCGTTACACTTTCCGAGATCTTCTTCCCACCGGAAGCCGCCACCATGCGACGACATGGCGAGGAAAGCGGCGAGATGACCGGCATGACGGGGGTGTAATTTGCGGCCCAGGCTCCACGCAGGCTGCACGCTCGGGTCTCTGGCTGCGCGCACGCCTTGGGCGCATGCTGGCAGCGGCGCGCTCGCTATTCTTACCCCGCAGAGCGTCCGGACAGTTGCGTTACGTCCTCCACTGGCCACCTCCTCGGCTCGCAATGTGCCGACGTCATCGCCGTCTGGTGCCGCCCAGAAGACGCTCGCCAGCTCGGCGGTTTGCACTAGGCCGCTGCCAGTCTGAGCGCGTCATGGCGCTCCGCGTCCCGGGCGCCCTGAGCCTTAGTAGACCACGCCGCAGCCCAGCCAGCGGCATGTCCACCCGCTATAATTACGCAAAGTCCGCACAGAGCGACATGCTCACGGGTCAGAGCGTCGCGGATTCCCGCCTTGGCATCTGAGCCTTGCAAGTCGGCGCTGTAGCTCAAGCTGCTGCGGCTGTGGGTCTCTTTCTCTCTCGCTCACTCTGGCATTTGCTGGCTCCTCCCCGTGTCTCGTGTCTCCTTCCGCGTCGCTTCTCGACGTCGCCAGGTCTCAGTTCGCGCTTCTCCAGCGCCCCACCCGCCCGTTGCCATGGCGCTCCGACAACCCGCAGGCATGCAGAAGGCCGGCTCCATCGCGCGCATCCGGCAGGACGCGGCGGCGCCCAACGTAGCGTCGCCCAAGGGCATCTCGGTCAAGACACCGGGCAAAGCGGCGGCCGGAGACGACCACACGCTCGGGCTGCAGCGACGTCGGCTCTCCGTCGTGAGCAGCAACAAGCTCGTGGACGGCATGGCGGCCGCGTCGCTGGAGGACGACGGCGGCGCGCAGGCGCAAGCGCTGGCCGCGGGCTCGGGCGCCGTGGTGGCCTTCGCGGGGCTCTCCAAGAAGGGCTACGCGCCGTACAACCCGCGCAAGAAGAACCAGGACGCGCTGGTCATCCAGTTCGACGCCGCCACGCAGTCGCTGCTGCTCTGCGTCTTCGACGGCCACGGCGAGGCCGGC
This sequence comes from Halophytophthora polymorphica, assembly GCA_023338205.1. Taxonomy (NCBI): domain Eukaryota; phylum Oomycota; class Peronosporomycetes; order Peronosporales; family Peronosporaceae; genus Halophytophthora; species Halophytophthora polymorphica. The sequence goes on from JAADYJ010000847.1 coordinate 8,370, forward strand.
GACGGCGTCTCGGGCGCCATCCGCGACCGCTTCGCCTCGGAGCTCTTCTCGCACGCCAAGTTCGCGCGCTCGGGAGACCTCGAGCGCGACGTGGAGAGTCTGCAGACGGCCATCTCGGACGCGCTCCGGGCCGTGGAGCAGCTCGTGCTGCGCGACCCGAGCATCGACACGGAGTTCAGCGGCACGACGGCCGTGGTGGTGGTCGTGCGAGACCAGCTCGTGGTCGTGGGCAACGTGGGCGACTCGCGGATCACGCGGGGCTTCGTCCAGGGCGCCGGCGTAGGCGCGCAGGAGCTCTCGGTGGACCACAAGCCCGACCGGCCGGACGAAAAGGCCCGCATCTTGGCCAGCGGCGGCCGCGTCTTTGCCGTCGAGTACGACGACGGCATCGACGGCCCGCCGCGCGTGTGGCTGGGCCACATGGACGTGCCCGGCTTGGCCATGTCTCGCTCGCTGGGCGACGCCGTGGCGCACACGGCCGGCGTCTTGTCCGAGCCCGAGTTCACGTCGCGCATGCTGGACGACAAGGACCGCTGCCTTATTGTAGCCACGGATGGGCTCTGGGAGTTCATGAGCAACGACGAGTGCATCGACATGGCGCTGGCCCAGCAAGACCCCAAGCTCGCGGTGGACCAGCTCATCATGGAGGCCAACCGCCGCTGGATGAAGGAGGAGCAGGTCATCGACGACACGACCGTAATCGTCGCCTACGTGGACACTAGCGGACTGGACAAGCCCAAGGCCAAGGCGTAACGGCCAGTGGCGTAGCAGCTTCCGCTCGAGCTCCAGCGCTCGAGGGTAGTCCGGCCCCGCGCCTCCATTCCGCTTTTGATGCTCCTTCGCAGTTGAGAACCCCCAAAGTCTATTAGCCCCCACCTTGTCTCGAGTACCTGTTCGTCCTGGTGGTATGTGGGGTCTTGTCCGTCTTACTGCTGCTTCTTAGCCGACTCGAGCGTTGAAGACAAGGTTGTAGACCTAGTTGTAGACCAACTTGAAGTCGAAGTAGTAGACGAAGATGTCGACCAAGTTGCCGACGAAGTTGTCGACGAAGTTATCGAGGACGTGAGACCTTGAACGAAGGCGCGCGCGAGCAGGAAGAGCAGCGGGATGAAGACGATTTGCGCGTTCACGATGCCGAACATGGAGATGGAGTTGCCGATCTCCTTCCAACTGCCTTCGTTCTTGACGAGGAAGAGGAAATGCAGCGCCAAGACATCCGACATGGCCACGACGAGCAGGAAGTAGCGCGTCGCCGGCAGCCGCTGCGACGCGCGGTCCGCTTGGAGCAGCACGAGGTGGAACGCGCAGGCCACGAGCATGAAGGGCACGAGGATCTTGGCCACCAGCAGCGCGCCCATGGTGAAGGGCGCAAAGACCGTCACGAAACGGTACGTGGACGAGATCTCGAAGCTGCTCATGCTGGCCACGTTGCCCGTGCCAAAGAAGGCCACCTTGACCAGCAGCAGGAACACAAAGGCGCGGCGGATCTCCCGCCACACACCCACGGTCGTGTCTTGGGCCTCCAGCAGCAGCCAGCTCACTAATACACCGCAGAGCGCCACGTAGAAGAGCACCTCGTACGCGATACTCAGCAGCGCAAAGCACGGCGCGAAGGCCAGCATGACCTCCACGATGCGAGCCACTGAGCGTGCTACTTGCGTCTGTGGCTCTTGTACTCCAGCTCCGACTTCCAGGCCTCGCTTGCTGGCTTGACCGCGTTCAAGTGCAGTCAACAAGGCGACAATGGGAGCTCCGGACAGCAGCCAGTTGGCCAGAGTGAGCAGGAACGGCGGCTTGCTGCGCTCACCGTCCAAGTACGCCATGGTGCTCTGCAGCGTCAGCATGGCTAGCAGCACGGACACGGCTCCAGTCACGAATGCCGGCGTCTTCCTGGGTTCCTGGTGGCCCGACGCGGCGGCTCGAAGTACCAGCGCCGCGAACAGCAGCGTCAGGAGACTGCCGACGTGAACCAAGGCCGTGTGCTCACCGTATTCGCTCGGTAGATATGGGAAGACCGAGATGACGAGACAACTCAAGGACCAGAGCCGACTTGGAGACGAGAAGTCCGCGATGGGAACGTCTGAGCGTGCAGCTCTCACCTCTTGAGTGGCTGGCGCTGTCATCCCCACCAGCGGCCAGAGCGCCAGCAGCGAGAAGAGCAGGCCAAAGATCTCACGGCGTTCGTAGCCCAGCACCACGAGCTCGAGACAGAGCAGGATGAGCGCGAGTTCGAGCCCACGTCTCCATCTTGGCGCGGCGTGGGCCCCGGTATTGGCCGGCCAAGCGCTGTATAACAGCGTCCAGTGGTTCCACGTGAAATTCCAGAAGACGAGCGGGAAGAGCAGGTAGAGGTAGTACGTCAACGGCGAGCTCTCGAGCGCCAGGTACGTGAAGGCGGCGAAGAGCAGCAGCACGACCTTCACGTCCGCCTGCTTACCGCCATTGGCACCAAGCAACCAGCGCACGCTGAAGTCCCTCGGGTGCAGATATGCCACGGCCATGACGAGCATCCAGCCCAGATAGCCCAGCACGATGATACTGAGCAGGAAGAACCAGTCGTAGCGCTGGAAGTACTCGAGCGTGGCCAGACAGATCTCGATGAGCTCCTGGCTCAGCGTCTCCACGCGCTCGTAGGCCTCCTTGGCCTCCAGACTCTCCTCCTCGTCGCCTGGAGGGCTATCGAGCCGCATACTGCGGCTGTACGCTTCGTCCAGCTGGCTCGTGAGCTCCGGTACACGCTCGCGAAACGGACCGTACGGCACGAAGCGCAGCAGCGTCCTGGCGCGCTTCTCCTGCTCCTTCCGCAGCGCGTGGAGGTACAATTGCTGCGCATTGGAGCGCACAGCGTTGGCTCGGTAGGCTCCTTTCGCCAAGTAAGTGAACGGCAGCACACCCACCGAGTTCCGCGGGTATGGGAGACCCAGCAGTGCACTGATGAGCGGCGCCACGTCGGCCTGCATCACGTCCTTGCGCACAAGCCCAGGCAGTGGGCCCCATTCCGTGGCTGCTGCGAGCTCCTGCGTCTCCTGGGCTTGTAACTGGGCGTAGACCTGCGCTCTGGACTGCGTGGGCAGGTCGATGTGGAAGCCTGGGCGGTTGGGACTCGCTGGCGTCGGTCCTTGGACCCCAGCGCCCCATACAACAAGCGGCGTGCGCGTGTTGGCCGGGTCGCCGTCGCCGTGAGCGCCCTTGAGGCTCATGCCGTGGTCCGCAGTGAAGAGGTAGGCCGTGCGGCCGTCGTAGTCGAAGAAGTCCTCCATCAGGCGGTACGTCTTCTCCACGAGTTCGTCCACGAGCGCAATGTTGTTGAGGTAGTCCTTGGAGTTCGGGCGATGCGCGTGGCCATTCGAGTCGATGCCCAGGTAATGGCAGAAGAAGACGACGCGCTCGCCCTGTAGCTGCGCGCGCAGCGCCACGTCGCCGTCCGTGGCGCTCGCCAGGAGCTCCTGGAGTTTGCGGAAGACCCAGACGTCGAGCTCGGACGAGTCGCCCTTGGCAAAGTCCTCCTCCTCATGCGAGTAGTGCGCCTCGCTGGCCTGAGGCACGTGGCGCGCGAACATGGGGACGATGTCCGGGCTGCCGAAGAGGAAGGCGCGGGCGCTCTGGTTGAAGACCGAGTCAAAGTCCACGGGGTTGTCCGCCCAGCCCTTGGTCACGGCGCTCACGTCCTCGTACATGCCGGCGAAGAGCGCCACGTGGCCCGGCCGGCTCTCCGTGGGCACGCGCGTGTGCGAGACGCCCCAGCTGCCGCGCGAGCGCATGACCTCGCGCAGGAAGGACACGCGCTGGCCCTCGGCCGTGGCGTTGGCCTCGAAGAACTTGTCGGCGCGGCAGCCGTCCGCCACGAAGACCACCACGCGCTTGGCCGGCGCCGCGTCCGTGTAGCCCACGCTCTCAATGTGCGCCACAACGGGCGACTTGAAGTAGATGTCGAAGATGCTCAGCACGTACAGGGCGTGGAAGAGCACGCCCAGCACTAGCAGCCGCGTCAGGCCGCCGCCATGGCGCACGTCGCCCATGCTCCGAGGTGGCAGGTCGAGTTGTTGTGCGTTCGCCTCGGGGATCTTGATCAGGTTGGATGCCTGTCACCACCTTAGAAAACCCAAGTACAGCGATGTCGCGGCTCGCTGAACTTGGGTTTTGTAAGGTGTGGCTCTCTTGAATTAGTTTCGGTTTCAAGTAAGTATTCAAGTATAGTGTGACACGTCACTATAGTGTAGGTCAAGACTCGCCTATTCGTACGATGAGACAGCCATGACCCCATAGTAGTGACGTGTCACTTGGACTTGAAAGCGGGATCTCGCCAATGACCTGCTGATGGCACCGCTCGAACAACGCGTGGACCCGAGCAAGAAGACGGTGCTCATCTTGCCTGGGCTGGCTGGGGGGAGCGGCGAGCACTACATCTGCAGCTCTGTGCAGCGATTAAACGCGCTTGGGTGGCAGTGCGTGGTCCAGAGCTCTCACAGGTGCGCTGGTACGCCGCTCAAGTCGCCTCGACTCGTCGGCATCGCGTACACGGACGACCTGCGGGATGTGGCAGCGCCGCTCTCCTTCTCCAGCTGTGCGTTCTTACTCGCTGCCTCCGGGTGCTCACATTCGTAGAAGGCGAGGCGGCCTCCGCTGTGGGTGGTGCACAGGATCACGTTGGGGTTGGCGTCCACCTCCTCCCGAGACGGCAAGGGAGCAACGCAATGACCGTAACTCGCAGTCTTTCGGCGACTCCCGCGTCAAAGCCGAACGCCACGCAAACTGCCACAGCTTCGAGAGCTTTGGCGACATGGAGCACGTTATTGCTCAGAGGTCTGAGCACCGGCCAACCTTACACGCTGCATCCGGTCTGATCTGCTCTCGTTCACATTGCCAAAGAGGCAGCACGCTCCAATCTTGCCATCTATAGTTCGAAGCGACCGGAAATACATGTAGAGCCACCCCAGGATGCTAGAAACCCGCGGGCCTATTGATAGAGCCGCAGCCTCCTCTCCGAGCACCTCCCTTCGTCAGCAGCATTGGCAGGCGCAGGTAGAATCACCAGGAACTCGGGATCGGTGCGTCGGCAGCTCCAGCGTTGGTGCTTTTACGGCTAGAGACCGAGCTCGTCAGCAAGCCGCATACTTCAACCACAAGCTGACCAACTCGACGCCAAAGCTGGTGTAACTCGCTCGGGCTTCGCAAGCCCCCACGACGCTCGTTTCGACGCGTAGCTGCCATGGGCGCTGCTGCTTCCGTGTCCAGTATGGACACGGATGGCGACTTCCTGAAAGAGGTTAGTACTGCGCAGTCTGAAGTCCAACAATGCGTCTGCATGCGTGCAGATGGACTTGCTCTTCTGGTCCCGAAGCTGACTGTGGGCCCCGTTCCGTGATCTCGTATGCGTCTCTTGCTTCAA
>JAADYJ010000848.1:0-13734 GCA_023338205.1 Halophytophthora polymorphica
GCACCCCCACCCAAGCAAGGTCGTCCAGCTTCATCGCTGTGGAAGGAGATGTCGGGGTCCAAGGTCCGGAGCACCAGCGCTATCTGTGGGCACTGCCACCGAGTCGTGATGCTGCACGGTCGAGTGGCTTTGGTGTCCGCACACCTCGACCGATGCGAAGCCTTCCAGGCCGCGACACAGCTGGGGCCAACCTCTTCTCCTTCTCCTGCCAAGGTCTCGAGGCGGCCCAGATTCACCAAGCTCCAGCGCCTCATCCTGCGTCGGGCCGCTGCTGTGCTCAAGCCGTATGAGGCCCCACACGGCCACCAAGCTGAAGCATGGCAGGCAGGAGCTTGCAAACAGGCTCAACGTGCACCCCTCCTTCGCGGATCGAGTTTCGTGTGTGTCGCCTGCAGAGAATTGCCTGGTGTAGGTCGCGTATAAAAACAGCACGCTGGCTTCCTGCTCATATCAATTTGCTATTACTACTGCGTAAGCCCTTGATCCAACCTTGGTGCGTGCATTGTTACTGTGATTTTTGTATGCGCCTGGGCGCCACCGATCCTTGAGATGCCCCAGGACGGCGCTACTCTGCCTTTAATCTCCAACTACGCGATGGCGTCGTTGGGCGGGTTCAGGCGCATGAACTCGCGCATAGCCCGGTCGGCTTCCGGGTAGAGCTGCTGCAGGAACGGGTCTTCCGTCGACGTGGCCATGACCACATCCGTGGACTCGTACTTGTACTTCTTCTCCCATTTCTTGTGCTTCTTGAGGATCTGGTGCGCCGTGCTGCTCTGGATGCGGTCCTGACAACGATTGCAGCACACGCAACAAAAGACCATAACGTTAGCGTGCATCCGCTTGGAGTTCAACCCAAACAAATGCCTCCCATCCCAAGCACCCGCCGGCCCTCGCAGCGCAAGGTCCCGCCCGCCATACCTTCTCCAGCATGTTCAGCACCTCGATGGCCTCAGCGCGCACAATGTGCGGCTCCTTGACACGACCCATACCCTCAGGGTTCTCCAAGATGTTGAGCAGGAACCCGAAGAGGTCCAAGCGCGCGGCCACGTACACAATGCCCTCGCCAGTATCGCGCTCTCCGTGCTCTGGGTAGCGCAGCACGATTCGCCGTACAATCTCGAGCACGTAGGCGCTCTCGAAGTGCAGCGCACCGCCCCGGATGGGGTTCATGACGGCCATGAGGCATGAAAACGCCGCAGAACTCATCGACTGCATCGACTCCACACACGCCTGCGAAATGGTGCAGATACGCAGGATGCGCACGACGTTCACGACGCACGGTTCACACGACTGCGAGCGCACCGTGTCGTTCAGGAAGGTGCAGCACCTGTACGGCACCTGCAGCTCTGCCATCTTCACCAGCAACCACGTATTCACCTGCAGCGGCGGCCAGATAATGCACAAGTCAGAGCCGTGCCTACAGTGCCCTTCGCGGATAATCACAGCGCCCCAAAGCCACGATCGACTGCAGGCTTGCTTACCTGCAGGACGCACACCAACGCCGAGCCGACCATGTCGATCAGGTTGATGTCGCGCTGCACCAGGTCATTGTCCGCTTGGGCCATCGTCGCCCGCAGTGCAGATGTCATGTGGGCGAGCTCCTTGAATAAGATTTCGAACTCCGACCACAGACTCGTCGCAAAGTACCTTTGACAGCAACAAATGATAGTAGAAAGCGTCAGATGAGTACATGATCGAGGCCTCCTCCAGCATCGACAGCAGAGTACACGTACAGTGGGTCGTGTAGGTTGAACGTCGGGTCTTCAAGGTAAAGCGTAAGATAGACATTGCCGGCCATGGGGTCCCGGTAGAGCCCGGTGTAATCGATCTCGAACGAATCCACCACGGACGTGAAGTTGCCGTCCTCCGTCTCGGTCGTCGATGTGGCCGAGAAGAAAATGTTGAGGAAGTTGATCACGTTGATGCGTTGGTGGTTGCGGAACTCCGAGTTCCACACGAGCTCCGGCGTCTTGTGGTCGGACTATGTGGCAAAGCAAACAAGAAGAGAAGAATCAGTGACCACCCGCCAGACGCAGAAGAGAGACGGAGAGGTGAAGAGCTTACCATGAGAAACTCCACGATTGTGTCTGGGCTCGCCGCGATTTGGCGGACGATGGACGGCGGGAAGAACCGGCACAAGGCGCGTCTTGACTCCACACAGAGAGGAGCACCCTCTTTCACCATTTCCGAGAGAATCATCGCCGACGGCACGCGCAGCCGCTCTGCCGTATCGAACTCGTCGTCCACGATCGTCTCCTCCACGAGCAGCACCCAGCCGATGAATTCGAGGTAGCACCCGGAGTGGAGGATCTCCGACACAAAATCGGCGGCCGCTCCCTTCGCGCACAGGTTGCAAATGATCTCGAGCGCGTCGGGGCCCACGTCTTGACACGTGTGCACGAGCTCGATCAGGATATCGCAGATGCCAAACGCCAGCGAAGCCTTGCCGAAATCTGTCAAGGTTGACAGGACCTTGAGCGTCGCAAGGCAGTGGATTCGGCACGGCACGTAGAGTTGCGGCGTCAGCACCAGACTCTGTTCGGCGTCCTCGCTCTGGTGAACCTCGTGGTCCGGCGGGAAGAGAAGTCGCAGCACCATCTTCATGGCGCTGTCATCTGCAACGATGCGCTGCTCCACCAGCTGCGGCGCCACGGTAGCCATGATCGACAGACAATTGAGTGCCGTGACCCGATGCATCGTTGTGAGCTCCTCCTTTACGATCTTCCACCCAGCGTATGGCGTAAGCTTCTCGGTTTCGCCGCCTGCGTTCACAAACTCAGGTAGCACGAGCTCCGCGCTGTCAATAAATGTGAACAGCTCGCCGAAGAACTTGGCTGTGAGCCCCAGCTCTGGTATAGGCGTCGGTACCACACTTTGCTCGATGACGAGCAGACTTCCCATGAGCATTTCGACATAAAGTCCTCCGACGTAGAAGAGCTCCGCCAAGTACTCGAACCGGAACCGGACCGCTTCCTCGTAGTTCTCGACCGTGGACACGGAAGGCTCGACGTTGGCTCGTGGCGATACGAAGGCCACCAGCTCCTGGCGCATATCCTCGTTCCAGAACAGCGTGTACGACTCGCAATCGCCGTGGAGGATCTTCAGGAACTCGTGGTGGCTGCTCAACAGCAGGAGCTCGGATAAGTTCGGGGTCAGGAGCGAATCCAGGACGAGATTCACACGCGCATTCGGCGGAGACTGGAGCTCGCTGCCGTCCGGGAAGCGTCCTCCTAGCCTGCAAAGTGCGCGAACAGCCATAATGGCGAGCAGGTTTTGCACTTCCACAGTCATGACTGCGAAGTCTGCTTGCACCGAGCCGAGGCTATTCTGGAGGCGCTTCTGGACCGTGACGTCGTCCAGCTCCACGTCGTATCGCAGGAACAGCACGAGCAACTGCCACAGCACGCCCTGCTGGACCAGACGCTCTTGGTTCTTCTCCAGCACGGCCATCCTCGAAATTCCTGCACCGCATACATGACGCGTTGGCAAACATCGAGTCGGGGATATCAGTTACCAATGCATGTGCATCCACGTGAATACCTCAACACCTGTTGATACATAGCAACGTACCTTCGAGAACCTGCTGGACAATCTTGGACAGGAAGAACGACTTCTTGGTAGTGTGGTTCCACGTCCACAGCAGCCGGACCATGTCCACCAGCAGCGTTGACGACTCCGCGATCCAGTCGCATCCACGGGGCGACGCCACCAGGCCCGTGATCGTTTGGAAAACAAAGAAGCACACCTCCAGCAACTGTTCGTGGCCCCCCGACTCATCCGACATGATGGAGTCCACGCAGAAATTCACGACCTTCTCCAGCACGTTCAGATTCGGCTGGTCCAGCAGCAGGTTCCCGTTGGCCATGGAGACGGCGCACGTGTTGTAAACGAGCTCAGCCGAGCACACAGCAATCTCCATCGTCTGCTCCGTTGTCGTGCCCTCTGGTGGAACTCCCTCCGCCGAGCAGTGACTCGCCAGGAGCGGCAACAACAGGTCGTAGCTGTCAAAGTGGTAGCCACTCAATTTCTCTGGGTACCGGTTGCACATTATGACGAGTGAGTTCAGCACGAGCAGCAGGTTAACTGGGTCGTGTCCCTCCGTCAGCAGCGTTGGTCGTGGGCAAGTGAGCACCTTGTATGCGTCCTGCAGCTCCGTCAGTCTAGCAGATACGGAATAGCGTATGGGTTAGCTGTCCTCAAAACGTGCATGATCCCATCAACCAAGCCACCAACGATGCCTACGGCGTACCTCTCGTTGTACTCGTCGGCCGAGAATTCGGCATGGCTCAGAGCCCTCGCCTTGAGTTTGAAACCCGCTCGAATCGCGGCATGGCTGCCTTCCGCCTCCTCGCCGCTGATCTCTAGGAGATCCCGCGCTTGCACCGCGTCCACAGGAGTCTCCTCGCGACTTGCTTCGGTGCGCCAGTTCGCTGTTAAGTTGTGCATAAAGTCGAGTGGCTTCGAGACGACGAAGCTCGGCTGCGCACAGAATTGGCCCAGGTAAACGCCGCCACACCACAGCTCCTCGTCCAGCTCCTTGAAGGCAACCGGCGCCATCGGGCAAAAACGCCACTCTCTCGACGCGTCCTCTTCCAGAACTTCGATGTAGTCTTGCAAGTGCGCCACGCATTTCGCACGCAGGTGCTCCCGCATCTCCGGGCTCCAGATCACTTCGGGCGAGTGCAGCCCGTCCGAGAACACCTTCGTGAACGCAGTGGGCGTCGACTTGTCCAGCAAGTTGATCATGTCTTCGGGCAGGATATCCGTCAGCGCACTAATCCCATCGAACCCATCCTGGTGGAAATGAGTGGATTTGAGCAGCCCTGCCATTGGCTTGAACTCGGACGTTTGTCCGACGAACGCGAGGTAAAAGAGTCCCCAGGACCGCAGCGAGCCACGGTTCGTGAAGTCTTCTTCCGAAGAGTGACCCACCGGCTGATTGTCAGTATAGAGGAAGTCCAGCAGGGTCGCCACCTTCTCGCACAGCTTCGGGTGGTTGCAGCGCACCAAAAGCGGGAGAATCCGGCGCACGTAGCTCCATAGCATCGTTTTGCCTCGTGGAGGAGGGAAGACGGCCGAGACGCTCGAGTCGGAGCTGGCCACGTACGACCCGTCATTCTCCAAGAGCGAGTTGCTTCGCGCCACTGAAAGCAGAATGTTGATAGCATCATGAGCCGCTTGGAGCGGGTGCAGGTCGCCCAGAATGCCGACTTCCCACCGCAGCTGAGCAATCTCCATCAACTTCGCCTTCTCCGCGACCGGTTCGCACGCGGGGTCGTGCTCCCGTCTCACCCAGAAGACGCTCATGTCGGTGTCCGGCTCATCGCGCTTTTGCTTGAGCTCGTTCACACTGAACGGGCCAAGCTTTTCACTGTCGATCGTCTCCAACACCCAGAGCTTTCTCGGCTCCGAGATGTCGGCGGCTTTGCGCTTGGTCGAGTGGGCAAGTTGTAAAAACTCGACAGCCAGATCCAGATCTTGCTGGCTTTCCAGAATTCGCCTCGCGTTCCCTGTGTTCAGACACAGCGCGCGCACTGCGTGGAGGAAGTTCTCCAGCATGGAAGCGTGCACCGTTTCGCTCATCAGCTTCCCTAGGTGGTTGATCTCCTCGAAATCGACGGCGCTGTTGAAGGCGTGGGCAGCCGCCACGACGCTCATGCCCTTGATGCACAAGATGGACGCCTCCAGATCATCGTGATACTCAGCGTGAATGTTCTCGCGGAGGATCCGCATGTACAGAGCCGATAGCACCGTGCCCGGGCTCCGGACGGGGACTTGGTCGGGCGTGAGCGCCACAAACTCGTCTTCCTCCACAACCGTGCCGAAGAAAGACATCTTGCTCCGGAGGCTGGCCAGGATCCGGATGTAGCAGCTGCCCACCACGATCTCCTTGGCGAGGCTCGCGTACGACACGCTAAAGTCCTCATAATTCCAGCGAGCCTTCATGCTGCCGCGGCTGATTTGGAACTTGGAGAACCGCTTGATCTCCACGAACAGCGCGCGACGCAGCTCGTCCCGCGTGTACTTGTTCCAGATCATGTCGGTGCTCTCGTGGTCTCGAGTGAGCATATGAAAGAGCAGACGGAAATTTTCCTGCGCGCGGTTGTTGCGCGTTATCCCGCCGTGGCTCGATTTGGAGCTCTTGCGCGCACGGCTCGGGTGCGTCTTCTTTCCGCCTGAAAACGCGCCCGATAGGAAGCTAATGGCAACATCACGCTTCCGAGCACGAGGAGCCCCTTCTTTCGAACGAGATCCTCGAGAAGAGGAGCCCTGAGTGCTGTCTTTCGCCGCCAGGAACCGCGTGGAGGTCCCGCTCACTGAACTCTTGAGCTTGCGCAGCATTCGAGCCTTGGACTGGTCGTTCTCGATCGGCGCCTCAAAGGACTCCCGAACAGTATTGTTGATCAATGAAAGAGACGATCGTTCGCCCGAGAACGACGACCGATCCTCCGATATCGGCAGGTTCGACAGTGACAGCCGACGCGATTCCGCGCGGGTACTAACAGATTGTCCATCGTGCGCACTCATGACTCCCGCTGACATGCTACGTCCACCAGCGCCCAACGGATCCGTAGACGCATCGGACTCCGCTGGGCTCACTCCTTCTCCGCCTGAGAACAAATCACCCAAGCCTGCTCGAACAGTCGAGTCACTTGTGAAGGAGAACCGCTCCTCGTCCGGGTCGAACTCCCCGTTACGCTCTTGGCGCTCCAACTCCATCGCCTCCCGCTCCAGCTGGTCGAGCTCCTCGATCTGCCCCGCCGTACCAGGAGGCTCTTTCAGCAGATGGAAGAAACCCGCCGGGATGACCCGCGACAGGAGCTGCTTGGACGGATCGTGGTGGCTCATCCAAAGCGACACCAAGTACCGGCTTACGCACCGCTGGTCGAACGACTCATCGAACAAACACTGGTAGAAATGCCGCAGCACGATGCCTTCGGTCAAGGCGGCGTCGCGGATGCTGGAGGCCACGACGGGGTCACACTCCTCCAGCGTCGTCTTCAGCAGGAGTGTACCTAGTTTGCAACAGCAGCCAGCACAAGACCTGGAATGAGCTCCGACGCAGACGAATCAAGACAGAACCACGTCGTCCAGTACTTACAGGCCTCCACGGTTGTGGCGCATCGGGACTGGAAGAGCACCTTCAGCAACGTGCTGTAGAACTTGGCCACTTCTTCGATAAGACCCAGGAACTCGGCCGGACCAGTCGTGACGACTCGAGAACAGAGCGCTCCCTCGAGGGTCTGCAGCAACCCCATGATCACCAGCGGGCCAACTCTGTGCTGGCGACGCTTGCTGCCAGGCTCTACCTCGATCCCGTCCAGATGACTCACAAGGGACTGGGCCAGATAGGTGTTCCCGAAGAACAGTCTCTTGTTGTACGTCTCCACTTCGTCGCAAAATCTCACAGACGACTTGTCCAGATCTACGAAGCAAATACGTACCAACATGGAAGTGAGAAACCCCAGAGGATCCTAGCAAAGTTCAGGGAAACCGCGAGATGCATCCACTCAAACGCACTTGTCGAGCTTGGAACCACGTGCACTGTCAGTCGTCGGAGTAGCAGCGTCGTCCAGAACACCGCGAATTCGTCACCATTGAGCAACAAGTTAGTGATGGAGTCCGCGATCTGCGCCGCCTGACCGATCTCTCGGAAGCCGTAGTACGACGACGCGATGCGGAAGAGCGCCTGCAGCAGCGTCACCGCTGAGCGCGATGCCACAGGCTTCGTTTTGGCAACGTAATAGAGCTGTGCGCATATGGGGCGCAGCGCCTCTCCGATAATCGTGTGCTTGGTGTTGTAGGAAATACCGCTCGCTGGGACGTTCGCGTTGAACTCGGCCACGATTTCCACAAATCTGTCGGTCCCGCCACGACAAGGACAACGGACGACAATAGCGAGAACGTCAGCAACGAAAGAAAATAAATACATCACAAGGTTCGTGGGTGAACGGCTCGAAGTGACACGCACCCTCGGTCACCGATCTTCATGGAGCTGCCGAACTTGCCCACGGACGCCATGCGCTGCAGATAATAGCTGCCGATGGACGCATCGTTGAAGAACGACTGTGTCTCGGTCGTGTCCTCCACGGCGAAGAAGGGCAGCAGGCGCAGGCCGCGCTGGTTCACGACGCACGTGATGAAGAGCTCCGGGTTCTCGTCGCACGTCACGCAAATGTCATAGATGGCGCACAGCACGCCGTCGCGGTCCTGGGCCATGTACTTGCGCACTTGGCCGTTGCGGAACTGGATCTCAAAGTGCTCGGCGTTCGCTGGTTGGCGCACGAGGTCGTAGATGTCCGCGTACTGGTAGCACGCGACCACTTTAGTCTCCGTGTCCAGCTCCACCAGCACCTTTTCGTGCAGTGACAGTGTGCGGTCCACGGGGCTCTCGTACTTGGGCGTGAGCTTGCGCACAGAGAACTGCACGAAGGGCTCGCCGAGATCTAGGCCGTACTGACCGCGCTCCTTCTGGACCATCTCGGCGGTCACATTAGCCTGCGACTTGATCACGCAGCCGATGGCCTCGGCCGCGGCCTGGATGCGCTGATGGATCTGACCGCGCTGCTCGGTGAAGAAGAGGCGGGAGCGACCCGTGTACCCGATGGCAAAGCCTTGCTGCGAGTCTGTCATGAGCGTAAGGTGCGTCATCTCTGTGTAGAGGTACTGGGAGCGCACCGAGCCGTCGGTCCGAGTACAGATCACGCCGTCCATGCCGATCTCCAACGCGCAGCTGAGCGTGGAGCCCTTGCGAGACCACTTGGTGCAGGAGAAGCGGGCGTCCGGCCGTGCACTCCGCTGCTGGAGGAACTGGTCCTTGAGGCGGTACAAGTCGGACAGCAGCCGCGAGCGGAAGCGGCAGCGCAGCTTGAGCTGCTCGTCCTTCTTGGCACCCTTGAGCACCAGCGTAAAGCCCTGCAAACACACACCAACAAGCCGTAGGGTGAGTCATACCGTCGCCGCCACGGCCGCTGGAGAAACGCAGACTCACGACGCACCTGCGCGTCGCCCGGGTCCAGCTGGATGCTAAGCAATTGGGAGAGCGACCACGTGTTGGTGACCTCAAAGTCGCGCGGGTCGATGGTGCAGAAGCGCGTGGGTGCCAGCGCCAGGATGCGCTCGTACTTGCCGCGCCATGAGATCTTAATGACCTGGTACTTGGCCACGAACTCCTCGATGCGTGAGCTGCCCAGGAAGCTAACGTGGTCGCGCTGGGCCTCGCGCTGCTGCGAGCGGGCGCTGCGAGACGCCCCGCTGTGAGACGCCGACGTCGGTGCCATCATTGTTGCCAGGTGCCGCGTCGACTCGGCCTCGGGCAGGTGTCGCGTCGACACGGGCTCCGTCGCACCGCCGAAGAGCTTCCCCGGGAGACTCGGCCGCGACGACTCGGCCATAGGTCGCTGTGCTTTCTCGCTGCCTGCTGCTGCTGCTTGTCGCGGTCTAGTGTCGTCCGTTTGCTCTGCTCTCTGCTCTAACTGTAGCTCGTCCCCCCGGCGCACGCAGCGCCGTTGCTGCCGAATAGCAAAGTGGCCTCTTGAGGGAATGGCCGCGTGAGTAACCCCAGGCTTTGACCCGCATGCAACCCTCTTCCTTCTCACGCTCTGATTGGGCAAGAGTACGACAATGATGGGCACCCGCGGTAGATTTACGCGACTGCGGTTCTTTCTGGCCAATCATGAACGAGTGTTCGGTCGATAAACCAATCACGGGGCGCGGTTTCTACCTTTAGACGGAACAGCCACAATCGGAAGGGAGGATTCGCCCCCAAAGTCACGCACAGGAGGGCAAAGATGGCAATGCGCGCTACGATGGGCCTGGCGTCGGCGCTGCCCACGCGGAGCGGCAGGCTGCAGACGCAGATGCAGCGGCGCAACAGCGGCGCCTGGACGAAGCAGTGGCCGCGTGCGCGCCCTGGCGTCAGCAGCCGCGCACTGACGCGGCCCTTCGCGTCGACGCCGGCCCCAACGCCAACTCCGCCGTCGCAGGAGAACGAATCGCGGCAGAAGGACGCGAGCGCGGGCTTCCTGGACCGCGTGGTGGCCAAGCTGAACGAATCCATCAAGAAGCACCCGGGCGACACCATCGCAGTGCTGTTCGCGTCCGATATTGGCAGCATCGGCGCCATGTACGGCCTACTCTCGCTCTCAGGTTCGTGGTGCTCACAGTGCAAGAGCCCTTGCGATGGTTGCGCAAGCGAGCTCGCCCTGTGGCCAGCCTTGCATGCAGCGCAGACCCGGTGCTTTCTCACTAACAACCTCTCTGACACGGTCTCTGCTGTCCAGGCATCGAGTTTTCGCCTGAGTTCGCCCTGGCCTTCGCGGCGAGCCGCCCGTTCCGGCGCTTTCGTCTGCCGTACGACTTGGCCGTGTCCGCGGCCGTGGCCAAGCTTTTCCCCGTCTTCTCCCAAGTGCGACTCTCGGACCTCACGGGCGCTTTCCCCGAGTACGGCGGGTCTCCCTCTGTCTCCTCCTGTCCAGTCAGCCAGTTCTCTATCGTTGGACTTGCGCGTGCTACTCGATTAACCTGTTGCTCCCTTTGCATGCGTGTGCTGCAGTCGGCCAGGCGTGTCTGCAGCCAAGACGACGACGTCATCGACGTTCGTAGCCAAGACCATGGCCAAGGCCAAGGACGTGGTCGACAGCTACGGCGCCGCGTACATGATGGGGTCGCGAATCGCGGGCGTGAGCGTCGTCTGTGCGCTCTACATGCTCATCAAGCAGGGCGTGGACGTGATGCCCATACTGGCCTATCTGGGCGTGGAGGAGGTGGGCACGGCCTTGGGTTCCTACGCCGCTGCCGTGGTCTTCTCGTCGGCTTTCTACCCGGTGACGCTGGGCGTCTCGGGCTATCTGGTGCCGGTGGTGGCCAAGGCTCGCAAGGCCGTCATGCCGTAGCTAGCGGGCCTACCGCAGCTTGGAGATCGTAAACAAGAGGCCCCGTGTTAAATCTTCTCTTGTCTGGTACGTTGTTGGCTCATCTTACGAGACTCATCGCTCTCGGCGTGATCACGTAGTCCATGGGCCCATTTCGTCTCTCAGCATTTCCTCTGGACTCGGAAACGAGGTGGAGAAGAGGTCGAGTACGCATCCAACGTCGTCGTCTTGCTTTTCATTTTCTCAAACGAGCAGCACAAGAACAACCGAAGCAGTCGGAGCCTTATCACGCAACAGCGCTGGGCAGAGAAAGAGAATACATCGCTGGTTTTGGATGCAATAGACCTGGATAAAGTGACTTCACCGTGATCAGCAGCACGCCGGTATTTCAAAGCTCGCGCATGGAGTTCGGCTGGTAGCGCCCGCCAAACCTGTGCATCTCCCTACTAGTGGAAGTGACGCCAAATTCCGACTTGCTGCTATCTGTAACCAGGACAGACTCGCGCTTTGGAAGTCATGCGGTCGTCCGATAACGCCTCGAGGTCTCCATGGAGCAAGCACCCCATGTCTTCGCGTCTGCCGTCCTCGCAGAATATCGAGAGGATTCGGATTTGGTACAAGAAGAATGGCAACCCTCCTTGACGGTACCGTTGATTCGTTGGATTCACCTACTCAGCATGGTCTGCGCAACGGTTGCCAGGCCTGGGCTAGACAGACATGCAAAACTGTAGTGCTCACATATCCGTGGCACTTGCGAGTCTGTTTCGGGATAGCGGTAGCGGCTATCGTGTCGTGCAACCTACGTGGAAACGACCAGTGTGTACATGCAGTCTCCAATCAAGTACAGCTGCTCGACCATGCCCGTGTGCTGGTTGAGTGGCTAAATGAGAAGTGAGCAGTATTGAGATGGTTCCCAGGCAGGAATGCCTCTCGGGCAATAAAACCTCCTGGCACCGGGCCTCCTTGTGGCCCCTGCGGCTCGCTGTGCTCCAACTACTGCTGGTCACTTCCTATCAGCGGCAGCCTCCACCCCACTTACTCAGTCACATCCCATCACTTGGGCAAGTCTGCAGGGCGAGCCATGCACCACGCGTCCCACGCCGCAGGCGACTTTACTAAAAAATGATGTCGTAGTAGGGCGTGTCATACACATATACATTCACCACTTGCTGCATCGCCTCCACCAGAAGAGCATCGATCTCTCTTCCCTGCAGATTCAAATCCATGGTGAAGGCGTCGAGTGACGTAATTTCCGTAGGCAGTTCGTGCAGTGGTTTTTTTCTTGAGCTGAATGATGCCAAACAAAATGCCTGGGGGCATCGACCCGAGCGTCGGGATTGTCTCGAGCTGGTTTCCCGACAATGTCAACACGTAGACTGGTTGCAAGAACAGTTGATCCGGGACCTCCGGGAGGTAGCCCTAGCGTTCATGGAGATTGTCGTTGATCACGGTCAGCTTTGTGCCAGAAAACAGGACCGCCTGCAGCACCACTGGCAGTGGTTCGAGTAAACCCGGAGCAAACTTGGACAGTTCGTGCTCGCTTCCACGACGCTCACCAGATGTGTGTGCTGCGTAATCGAGATGGAGCTCACGACGTTCCATTCCACGAGAGTGTTGTTGTAGGTCTGAAACAACATCAGTTCTGTAAATCTTTGGATCACCGTAGGCATGCGCGATTCGGAACAATGGATGATCGCCAGTGTGACCAACACGGCAGAATCAACAGCGTCGAACGAGGTTTCCATCGGGGATATAGTGCCTCTCTGGTTCCAGTCGTACACCAAGCTTGAGCACGGGTCAAGACCGTTGGGAAATCGTGGTAGGATGGCCTGACAACCCAGAGGGTCGTACCCAGCAGCGCGGTGCATTGCCACAGGAGAAAGATGGCAATGAAGATCCCCCAGACACGGAAAATTGCGATGAAAATCTCGTGCCACCACTCGCAGATTATGAGCAGACGTGTCCAGCACATCACATATTGGTTCTGGGTCACTGCAGCAGAAGGTGCCATGTGCCATTTCACAATATCCGGCTTGGGGATAACATTTACCTTGACGGTCGCGACGTCAGTAGCACCTGCCTGCAGCATCACCCCTTCGCTGTCTTGGCTCGAGTCATCGTTGGCTTCAAGCCCAAGGCATTACCTCGTGGGACAACCTTGGCGTCACTACGAATGATTAGATCACCAGGGAGAGTACGATGCTGGGCTGTGGGATTATACCTGCAACGAAAATCAACCAGTTCTCGAGCACCATTATCGATACGTGCGTTGGGTCGAACAAGTAGTTCGGGCCACGGAAAGCCGACAACATGTCATCAATTGCCTCTACGTACGGAGTGAAGATGACCAGCGGCACTGCACTCATCATGTCGATACTGACAAGTGCGTTCATACCCAAAGCTGCAACGCGCTCCAGCACCTGGTATTTCCGCAGCTTGTACTGAATCTACGCTGTGGGCCAGCGGCTCAAGATGAGCAGCGCGATCAGGATTGAATTTAGTCGCACGCGTGGGAGAAGGTACTCGCGCGGTACGCCTGATAGATTTGAGAGCTGAACCCAAGCACCTCTCGTGAAGCGAAACCCATCGTGACGTGCCCACTCTCGACGCCGAAAGACCCGAGCGGGAGAAAAACATATTCCAAATTCTGTCGCATCTTGTATTTCTCCACCGTGCTGACTTCGCTCGTCTTTGGCGTTTCGGAAGCACTCTCTGAAGGCAACGCCGAGACACGTCGAGAAACCAGCATCGAGGGTCGACGATAGGAAGACAACGATAAAGCCCCAGAAGACAGATCCGAGAGGCTTCCCGAGGCGTCTGGCCACAAATGCCTGCAGCGAGCTTGTATCAGATGACAGCA
>JAADYJ010000849.1:0-13697 GCA_023338205.1 Halophytophthora polymorphica
GGAGGAGAACAAGACGGAGGAGAACAAGACGGAGGAGAACAAGACGGAGGAGAACAAGGCCGAGGAGAAGGAGGAGCCCAAGACGGAAGAGGCCAAGGAGGGCGAGGAGGCTGCTGCCGACAAGACGGAGGAGCCCACGACCGAGGCGCCCAAGGCTGAGGAGGTGGAGGAACCCAAGACCGAGGAACCCCAGGCCGAGGAGGCGGAGGAGAAGAAGCCGAAGGGCCCGCGCTTCCACGTCAAGGCGAGCTTCGTGCTGTCCGAGGCGGAGAAGCTGAGCGTGTCGGCTGTGATGCTGTCCAAGAAGAAGCAGGAGACGGAGGCGGCGCTGTCGCTGCTGGAGCGCGAGGCCGCCAGCCTGCGCACCAAGTATGAGCGGCTGCACGCGAGCCAGCGCTCGCTGAACGCGTCCAGCGTGTCCAAGCCCAAGTCGAGCCTGCTGGGTGGCCGCTTCGGCACCACGGCGCCCGCGGCCCCGCGCAAGACGCAGTACCAGCAGCTGCGCGAGTCGGTGGGCTCGCTCTTCACGCCGCAGCGCCAGCAGGTCCTGATCAGCTTCGCCATCTTCTTCGGTAGCGCCGCGGTCTTCCACTTCCAGGGCGAGAACCTGCTGGTCTAAGTCCGCCGACCACGACACAGCTCGCGTCCCGCTCTGGCATTGGCACTGCGTCTCACGCTGCCCTTGGCGCTCCCACCCTGCGCACGAGCGAGCTCTCCGTCTTCTTCCCCAGCGTGGAGCCTTGAGGTGGACGCTCTAGCGTCTCGCACGGAATAGATATCAACGGGTTGTGTTGGGCCTCGCGCGTCATCCCATCAGCGACTATGGCTTGTGTGCTTGCTGTTGTCTTGGACTCTGGGCCTCAGGAGCCGAAGCGTCCTCCGCTGTCCTCATAGTTGCGGTAGGCCACGTAGTCGGTCACGAATCGCACGACGGCGTGGCCCAGCTGGCACCGCTGCAGGTCTCGCCACGTGATCCGACTCGGGTTGGCAGGCGCCACGGCGTCGAATACTTGGGTCTGTCGGTCGCCATGCAGGACAGCAACACCAAAAGGTTAGACTCGTCGATGGCGACCAAAGTGCTCGCAGGGATCCGAGCGAGAGGCGAGCCACGCACACGTAGACGCTCAACGCAGGGCACGTCCTCGAGGCCGTCGTGCGCGTGGATCTTGGCCACGAGGCTGCGCAGGAAAAAGTCGAGCGTGAAGGCGTCCAGGAAGCCCTGCTTCTGGAAGTCCAGCACGTTCCAGAAGAACTCCACGAGCACACACAAGGAGGTGCAGGGAAGGCAGCAGGTCAGACCAGCACCATCGGACAGGACGAGGAGGAGAGCCAACGACTCGTACTCGCAGTGTGACGCTGGACGTCTTGTCGTGCAGGCGCAACGTGAAGTCCAGGAAGCCGCGGTAGTCCAAGTGCCCGTCAAAGGTGGGCACCTCGGCGAAGAGCTGCGTCACGAAGGCATCCGTGAGGTCGTGCGTGGGCTCGAGGCCCGTGGGGTTGAACGCGCGCTTCTTGCCGTAGTCGCGTAGCTCGTCGGCGCTCAGCAGGCCGTCGCCATCGCGATCCAGCTGCAGATACTGGCGATGAATGAGACGCAGGCGTTCTGGGTGGAAGGCGTTGCTGGACGCGTCAAAGTGACCGCGTAGTGCGTCGTCGACGAGGCGGAAGAACTCGGCGAAGCGCTCACAGGCCACCACGTCGTGAGGCGAGAGGCCGTGCACTCGCGTACGCTGCTCGCTGTGGGGCAGCAGCAGCATGCGCGTGCAGATGAGCTCGTAGTACTGCGCGAACTCCGCGTCGTCCTGCAGTCCGAGCTCAGCCGTGGAGCTGCGGATCAACTCTGCAATGATCGCCGCGTACTCTTCCTCCGAGAGTACGCGGTCGTCGTGATTGCCATCGCTGTGGCTTCCGATGGGCGTGACGCGCTCTAGTACGAAGCGAGCCACACGGAGTGATAACTGAAGCGCGTAGAGGTACTGCAGCAGCGTGTAGCCATCCACTTTGCCGGTCGAGTCCTGCGGGAACTGCGTACACGTTGGTCGTAGGTGCATGAGGCCATTGAAAATGTCCGCGTAGTGAGAAAGATGGAGGCAGCCGTACCATGAGGAAGCGCTGCGCAGGCAACAACACGGACAGCTTATCCTGCAGCTCTGACGACTGCGTCCAGCCACCTCTGGTCACGGCGCGGTAGTCGGCGTAGGAGAGCATGAGCGTACGTTGCGCGTCCAGCAGCCGGTCCACCACGAGGATGCCCGTCCGGTGTGCACGTTTCTTCACCTCGCGCTTGAGCCTCGAAGCCAGCAGCGGAGTGTCTGTGCAAGAGGTGGAAGTGCTTAGTGCAGCTGCTGCATCTACGTATAGAGCAAAGAGAAGCAGCACTGGCAAATGGCGCACGGGCAAAGGCGCAGAGTTGCCCCACGAGCTGCGAGAGCTCGTCGCTCGAGAGCACCAAGGCGTCAAGTCGCGCGGCGACGCGGCCGCGCTGAATGCGCTCGCCACACGTGAACGGCGTGCGCCGCCGCGGGAAGAAGAAGGGCGGGATGCTCGCGATGGCGATACTCTGCTCCTTCTCCGCGTAGGCATTGCCTGGAGGCGGCGGCATGCACGGAGAGGTCTCCATGTCCAGCTGGCTTAGCAATGGAGTTCGCGTCGCTTCGGGCCCGGTTTCGTAGACCACGTCCGATTGGTAGAACCTACTAACAGCTATCAATTTGTACTCAGTAGATCCAACCTAATTCAGGGGTCCAGTTGCACCTCCGGATTGGCTGATTGAGGACTGAATTACAACCAATAGTCGAGATTCGCGAGCTCTCGCAGCCGGTAGCTCACTTCACCAGAGACCGATGGCGGCGACCAGGAGCAGCGCGAACGCGGAGGAGGCGGCGACGGAGGCAGCTACAGAGGCGACGGCGCCAGCGGCGCCTATCACAGCGGTTGAAGATGCGCAGGTAGATTCTGCTGCGGCTTCTACCGCTGGTCTGGAGGCGTTAGCGCAGGCGCAAGAGCTGATTGAGGCGACGGAGCAAAGCCAACCGCCGGTGGCTACCGTTGACGCACCTAGCGACGAGATGCAGGCTTCTGCTGCGGCGAGGGAGGGCGAACCTGCTATTAATGCGTCAGAGGGAGGGGTCTCTAGTGACGCGCAGCCGGTGGTGGGGACTGCCGTGAAGAAGACGGAGGAGGCCGCACAAGAAGATTGCGGGAAGATCGAGCAGGATGTCGGCGTGAAGGAGCAGCAGCAGGAGGAAGCCCCTGTGTCTCCTGCAGTGGTTGCCACTGAGAAGGAATATGCCGCAGTCAAAACTGGGAAAGATGACACGGGGGCAGAGGACGTCGTCATGGCGGACACGGTGGAGAAGGAGTCGGAGGACGTCGTCATGGAAGAGGCTGGCGCGGGCGAGGGAGAAGTGGAAGTGCAAGTGGAGACACCCAAGCCGGTGGAGCAGACGCAGCAGCAGGAACAACAAAAGGAACAACAGAAAACGCCTCTAGTGTCTGGGGAGGATGCGAATCTGGAAGGGGAGCAGGCGCAGGAGACGGAGACGAACGAGCAAGCACAGCAGCAACAGCAGCAAGTGCAGACGGAAGATCAGACGCCCGAGAAGGCTGACAACCAGGCGCAGAAGGAGGACATGCTGGAGAAAGAAGCTTCGTCTGAAAATCAGCAGACGTCGGAGGCGGAAGGAGACCAACACCAGAAGGAGGAGAACGCGGCGGCGAAGGAGGACACGACGGCAAAGGAGGAGACACCAACAAAGGAGGAGACACCAACAAAGGAAACACTCCCCGTGGAGAAGGACAACGTGGTGAAGGAGATGGAGCCGGAACTAAAGGCTCAAGTTGAGGCAGCCAGCCCGAAGGCGCAGGAAGATGCCGTCTCTGCGTCGGGCTTTTCTATCTCTGCCGCCCCTACTGAAGAGAAGAGCGTGGAGGTGACTGCGCCGGGCGAGACGCCTGATGACCAGATGGATGGCAAGACAGACGCGAGCAAGGACACCGACGCTATCGCTCCCGCTGCTACAATTGGTACTGGATCCGACGAGAAGAAGCCTGAAGCGCCGGTGCAGCCGGCAGAAACCCAGGAGACCAAGCCGGCTACTACTACACCCACTGTTCCCACTGATGCGGCAGAATCAAATGGATCGGGATCTGCTGCAACGGAGCTCCATGGAGAAGAAGAGTATGACCCTGCCAACCCGTCGCATGACGCAGTCGACACGTTCCCAAGCTACCGTCCCGCGTACGAGCAGGAGGAGTACGACCCGGAACATCCGTCCATGACTCCGTCGCCAGTGACGGGCCCCACGACTGCAGGAAAGGAGTCCACGTCTGCGAACATGCAGCAGTCGACCGTGAACGCCAGCGGTAACAGCACTCAGGCCGTGTCGTCCCCAGCGAAGCGGAAGGTTCAGGACGATACAAAGAACGGCGACTCGAAGCGCCCGCGCCACGACAGAGACAGCGAGCGGAGTTCGAAGGACAGTGGCCGTCACCACGACCGCCACCGCCACGGAAGTAGCGACGCCGTGTCGTCACCTGTGCCCAACAAGAGCAAGACGTCTCACGAGGACCACAAGGGCCTGTCGGCGGCGGCTTGGGACCGCCTGATGGACTTCCAAACGACCGGCGAGTTCCGGATCACGCAGGTGAGTCGCGCGGCCTTTGCATCCGTGGGCGCCATGCCCGAGTTCGCGCAGATCGCCATCGTGGCGCGGTTCACCCGCACGCCAATGAGCGGCGTGCGCGACAAGAACGGGCAGTTCATGCGCATCTACCGCGAGTACCAGAAGGAGAACCCACAGGTCGGGGCGCTGCAGCCTGTGAGCGCCTTCGTCTCCGACTACAAGAGCGACCCGGGGCTCTTCCGCTACGGCTACGCACCGCCACAGCCCGTCTCGGGCGTGTCGTCCGTGCCTGTGCCGTACCAGCGCGACCAGCCGCTGGAGAAGGAGGAACCTCCAATGCTCAAGAGCTCTCCGCCGACAGCCAAGCAGCCAGCGACTGCGCCTCGAACGGCGCTGCAGCAACCGAATGTGGACGAGTTTGGACGAGCCATTCACTCTGGTAGACCTGCTCCGCCTTCCCAGGCAGTGGAGTCGACTCGTCCGTCCTCGCAGAGATCATCTGCCGGCCCCACCGACCCGAGACGAGGCGCACGAAGCCGTCAGACTTCTCCACCGTCAGCGAGAGGCGGCCGTCGAGAGGTGCAGGCTCCAGCGCATACTTCTGCAAGACCTAGTAACGACGGTCTCTTGTCTGCGGCTGGCGGTCGACCGCTGGATCCCCGTCGCCGTGAGCAGTACTCGCCTCAGAGCACTGCGGCTGTGAGTAGCAGTGGTGCTGCTCCTGGCCGGGACCCGCGACGTCGCGGTGCGCTGGGCTCTCAGCCAGTTCCACAAGCAGAGCCGATGGGTGGTGCCAGCTCTCGTGGAGGTCCTTCGACTGACCTGTACCCGCGGCTTCCGGACAGCGTGAAGGCTGTGGTGGACGGCATGCGCTGCGAAGGCCGCCTGCAGCAGCCGCTGAACGACGATGTGGTGTCGCGACTGCTGCACATGCCCGAGCGCGTGGCGCTGCAGGCGGTGGAGAACTTCAGCAACGTGGACCTCACGCAGGTGGAGAACCTGCAGGGCTTCCTGGTGGGGATTATCAACCGCGTGAACGAGAAGGCACTCGCCGCCGACAAGCAGCAGCAGCGCCAGCAGCAACAGCAGCAGATGGCGCCGTCGGCTTCGGGCAGCTCGGTGCTAGGTGGCCCGCCCGTCGGTGCCAACCACGGCGTAGACTACCGCTCCATGGCTCCACCAGGCCCAGGCCCTGCTGGGGTTGGTCCCAATGGACCTCACGCGCTGTACGAGCGGCCGTATGATGCCCCAGCTGACCCGAGACGACAGCCACAAGCCATGCAGGGCGCTCCTGCCTTTGCTGGGCGCCCTGGGCCCGTCGGAGGTGCGTCTGGAGGCCACGTGGGCGGCCCGAGAGGCTTCCCGGGTCTGCCGGCGTCGGTGCAGGGCCACATCTTGGCGCTGGTAGCCAATGGTTCACTGGCGTCCGTTGACGAGCTGAGTCCCAAGTGCTACGATGTACTGGGAGAACTGTCGGAGCCGCTGGCCAACCAGGTGCTGAACCGCTTTGCCGGCGCCAAGCTCGCCACCGTGCGCAACCGAGGCGGCTTCCTCATGGGCGTCGTCAAGCGGTTCCGCCAGGAGTACGGCTTCAACAACTAGGCGAAGGCAAGCAGGACGTCATGGAGCCTGGACGGACCACAGCCCCAGCGTCGCACCAAGTGTTCTCTCTCTCTCATGTCGTCGTCTTTGCCGTGCCCTGATCATTGTCGCTTGAGTCGTTGATGCCTGCTCACAAGGAGGACGTTGGAGGACGGTCAGTCGACAAGAGCGTTCTTTCTTTATATATGGACGGATCAGTTCTCAAGCCCGGCCACAAGCGAGTCGAGACGCGTGCAGCTCGTCGTCGGGCTTGTCAGCGACGGCCTCAGCGCCAGCCTCCGGCCGGCAGCTTCCAGTTCTCTGCGGGCCCTCAGAAGTTGTGGCCGCTGAGCAGCAGATGCGGCTCGAACGGCACGTCCGGCAGACTGTCGTCGTCGTCCGTGGTCTCCTCCGTGTCGGGGCTGCGCACGGCCCGCTTGGAGCGGAACTTGCGCTCATAAAATAACATGTAGGCGCAGCTGGTCAGCACCTCGCTCACGGGAGCCTCGCGCACGCTCTCGTCCGAGATGAAGAACCACTGCGTAGCGCTAGCTCGGCGGTAGGCCGTGAAGTGGCCGCAGCGCTCGTTGCCGTGGTGCAGAATCACTGCCTTGAGGTCGTAGAGCAAATATTGCTGCTTGGCGCCCTCCACGGACTGCAACGTCGGCGTCGGCGTTGTCGTCGTCGCTGTCGGCCGCCGCTTGAGTGCACTGGCCGACTTGGAGAAGCCGTTCATGAGCTTCTGCTCGGCGGACGAGCCTAGCTCGTACTGGCAGTAGGCGCCCATGTCCAGCTCGAGCGGGAACTCGACGTAGTTGTCCAGCTTGCGCGCGCCGCCGCTCCAGACGTTGTAGACCTTGCGGTTGAGGTGGAAGCAGAACACGTCGGGCGAGCGCGAGAACTGCAGCCGCTTGTGGCACTCGCCCAGGTAGCGCGGGATTGGCCGCTCCAGCTGCTCCAGGTCGAAGCTCGTCGTTGAGTTCACCAGCTGCTCCAGCGTGTGCATCCAGTCTTTGCGCTCGTGTTGCTCGATCTCCAGGGCCACGCCCTCTTCCTCGCTTACGGCGGCGCCGTGGCTCTGCTGGTGCTGCAGTCGCGCCTGCTGCTTGAGCGCCTGCGTGTACTCGCAGCGCGTCGCGTCCAGCTCCCTCACGACGCTGCAGTAGCTGCACTCGACGCCGTCGATCACCTCGGCCTCCGTGTAGAGCCGCAAGCAGTCGGCCAGGCGCGTCACCTTGCGCTCGCCCGTGCCCGAGCCCGGCGGGCCCAGCGAGAGCGACACGTCCAGGAAGGGCTGGTTGTTCATGGGCCGGTAGCGTCGGCAGCGCGTGCACTGCAGGAGGTTGACTTGCAGGCCGTGCAGCGGGTTCCAGTTGCGCTCGTCCACAGCCTGCGAACGCCGCAGCTCGCTGATGGACTTGGCTACGGCCGGCTCGTGTGCGCCTTCGACCGAGAGGTCCACCAGCCCGCGGTCCTGCACGGAGCAGCGCCGCTGCTCGCCGTTCACGAGCTTGAACAGGAACTGCAGCAGTTCCTGCGCGTCCTGCTGCTTGTTGCCGCGGAAGGCGCGCAGCTTGTGGCACAGCTCCGCGTTCAGCATCTTGGGCGCCACCACACCGCAGGCCTCGTGCTCGTCGCGCGGCGCCAGCGCTAACGAGCGCACAGGGAGACAGCCAGACAGCCGTAGCAGTTGGAACGACCACGCGTCAGAGCCAAGGAGAGAGAATACGAGCCTTCTGTGACTCGGAAGGCGGTCGTACCTTCGAGACAGTCATGTAGCGCGCTGGTGAACGGGATGCTGCGGCGCGTGATGCGGGCGCTATACTCGATCTCCTCCAGGAACTCCTGGAAACTGCCTAGCGACGCCAGCGCCTGCAGGATTGCGTTGAAGAAGCACGTGTTACCCAGGTTTTGCAGCCCCGGCACGGTCAGCGGGGCCTCCTTCTCCGCCACGGCCTCCGTCTCCGTCCTGGGCGACAGCAGCTTCATCATCGTCCCCACTCTCTCGCCTCTGGCTTCGCAAACAGCCAACTCCGGCCTGCAAGACGCAATGGCGTCGTCAGTGCTCGCGCCACGACAAGTCGGCTTCTACTGCAGCTAGCGAGACCGCGCTTGCGGCTACAGACGCAGACACACGCGCGAGACCTCGTCACGCACCGCTAGCTTGTGCGCGGGATCTTCCTGCGCGCTGGTGGCGTCCTCCGAGAGGATCCGCGTCGACTTAGCGAATGCGGCGCTGTGCTTCCTGATTGTTTGCGCTTCCGCCGGTGATGCCGTGCCCCCACGACGGGAGGGGCGGGGCTCAGATTGCTTCTGGCCCTTTTCCACCAATAAGAACGCAGGTAGGGAGCACGCAGCCAATGAAAGGTCGGAGAAACAAGGATACTTAACCAAGACGATGAGATCTGCTGCACTCTTCCTCATTCGTCTGCGAATGAACAGAAAGTTCCTTCGGGATTGCGCCACCCGCGCAGGCCGGTGCGATACTTATTCGAGGTATGAAAGCGCCACTCGGACGAGACGGCCGTGGAAATGAAGGCCCATTCTGGTGGTGCTGACGTGTGCAAAGCTAGTAAAACTACCGCGAAGGAGACGGTGGCGCCATGCGGACATCAGCGCCCAGGCCAAGGAGCTCGCCATGCGCTTATGCGGTTATCCCGCTGGTGGTGGGTGGAGGAAGATGGGGCAGCGGTCATGCTTTGCCGCACCTCGCATAGGTATCCTCGGCTTCAGGTTGGTTGGCCACGTTGAAGATGGAGGCGCTCTTGGGTTCGCCACTAGGCTCGCTGTGGGCCGCCCGAGGATGCAACGAGCGCCACGGACTGCTGCAGCGCTTGAAGCTGCTCTCGTAGGTCGCGCGCCACGCTCTCCACCTGCTGCTGACAGCTGCGATGATTTCAAGGCGTTCAACATGCGTCAGCTCCTCCGCCAGTATGATACCACCACGAGTAGCGTCATGCAATGCCGTACTAGGAGATAACGTCGCTCGTCTTCTCCAGCGTGGCACCGTCGCGAGTCAGCCGCACGGACAACTATAGCACCACATAGTCAGCCCAGTAACCAGACCACAGGCTTCATACAGCCTTGATTCAAGCAAAACGTCTCGGATTCGGCCGAGAAAGTGGCGGGACCCACGCACCTCTGAGTCTTCCAAGAAGCGCAGTACGCCGTCAATGCGCTCCGACGCCCCAAGCGCTGCCTTTCCGAGGTCTACGCGCTGCTGAGGCTGCTGCGAGTGCGCCAGCCAAGTCGCACCGTCTTCGGACAGAAGAGCGCTCACTCTGCAACGACGAAAGAGAGCCACGCGATGATGTGAGAGATGACGATGCCGCAGAATGATCCGGCGACAGCATCGAGGGTGAAAGTGAGCGCTGCGAAACCTTGTCATGAGCTCCAGCGTCTCCGATAGTCGCAGGCTCAACCCCTGGCTGAGAACCTGGTCGATCATTTGCCACGTGAACAACGATTAGCACGGTCGGACCACACTGAAATCAGCGGTGACGTATGCTTCATACCATTGGATCCACAGACGGTGATGACGCAGGCTTTGATACTGTTGCTGTGGCAGGAACAGACTCGTGTAGAGCTTGGACCCGCTCTCGGGCCGAAGCAATGCGTGCACTCAGAGCGGTGCGTTCCTAGTAGACCCAGCAACCGCACACGAGCGTCAAATCCAAGCAAAATCTACCCATCCTGGCCCAGAAAGCAATGTCCTTCGTTGTCATCGCACCTGCTCGAGAGCCATTAGGTTCTCGCCCAGACGCATTGCGCCCTCGACGCTCTTGCCGCCGCTTTTCCGCTTCTTTGCCAGTATCTGGATGCTCAACGGGAAGATTTCGCAGCGGTCGTCGAACACGCTGGCTTGGTGCGCGGCCAAGTCTTTCATGAGATGGAGAGAGTTCGATACGCAGGCAGCCTCGCCGCCTTGCTCCTCGATCAGCACGCGGCCCTGGGCGCACTCCACCGCAGCGAGCACCACGTCCAGCGCCTGTGTCGCCTTCAGCTGGCGGTCCAGGACGCCAGTACAGTCCTCAATGCCCTGCACACCCTCATGATCCACAGCATGTGAGACTTTTATCTGATACACCTTGAGATCACCATCAGAGCCTCGAACTCACGAGTGCGTGCAGCCATTGCACCAGCTCGACGTCGGTCGGCGCGTGCTCCTTCCATCGCTCGCCTCCCACGAGCCGCAAGCTGGAATGCTCGCTCACAGCGTACAGCCAGGCCAGAAGCGGCCTACGTGCATCGGCAGTGCACAGGGAGGCAGCGTTCTCCGGCTGGAGAAGGCTCGGACACCGCAGCCGCGCGAGCTCCGTCATCACGGTCGGCATTATCGCGGCCATGTTGTCACCGGTAGGTTTGTCGATGTGGACCACAAAATCGTAGATCCAATCAACTGTTTGGACGAACTGCACTCATCTGTTTCGACGCGTTACTGACAACTCCAGTCGGATCGTATTGGTTGAATTGGATTCGCTCCGATTGGTTTGGTTGGAATAACCTCAAAACCCCACTATTTAGAGCTGTGTGATTGGTCCAACATTTTGCAACTGACAGGGATTTAGGTGCAAGTTGAAGCTCCACTGAATGACCACAACGTAAACGACCAGTTGACTGATACCGCCATCTCGCGAGGGATCGTCGCTTCAGCTCATTCACCAAGCTTACCCCACGCCCGCAGACCGAGCAAGATGCTGGCCGCCAAGAAGCTCTCTCTATCCGCCGTAGCCCGCCGCGCTGCCGTCGCCACGCGCAGCATGGCTTCTGGCCGCGCGCACTTCGACTGGAAGGACCCACTGCAGCTCGACGCGCAGCTCACGGACGAGGAGACCATGATCAAGGTGCGTGAGATGGGGCCATGTTGCTACACTGCCGGTGTTGCTGCTGCTTGTAGACGCGTGGTCTGATGTGGTGCTATGGCCTATGGTCTATGCGTGTCTTGCGGATGCAGAAAGCCGCGAACGATTACTGTCAGGGCAAGTTGCTGCCGCGCATCGTAGAGGCAAACCGCAAGGGCACGTTTGACCGGGCCATTATGAAGGAAATGGGCGAGATGGGCTTCCTGGGCCCCACGATCGAGGGATACGGCTGCGCCGGCGTGGGCTACGTTTCCTACGGTCTCATTGCGAACGCTGTTGAGCAGGTAAGCGCCGACGCAGCCTTGCGTGGTTTACGAAATACTCTCCCATTGTTACTGGTGTTGTCAAACTTATCTTGCCTGCGGTTGCTGCTGCGCGGGGGAATACGTAGGTCGACAGCGCGTACCGCTCAGCCATGAGCGTGCAGTCTTCGCTCGTTATGCACCCGATCAACACGTTTGGCTCCGATGAGCAGAAGGAGAAGGTACGCTTTTGTGGACCAAATGTCTGCAACAAGGCGTCACTTTTGCTTTGCTTGGAATACAAACCGATGTAGCTGACCCTTGTGGCATACGTATCTGGTGCTACTTTTCAGTATCTCCCACGTCTGGCCACGGGCGAAATCATTGGGTGTTTCGGCCTGACTGAGCCCAACCACGGCTCCGACCCGGGATCGTACGTGCTGCTCTACATGTTTCAATGTGCTGCTGGCCATTCCAGAGGTGTTGTACTGACCGCAATTTGCGTGATTGCCCACGCTGAAACAGGATGGAGACGCGTGCCAAGCTCAAGGGCGACAAGTACGTGCTGAACGGTTCCAAGAACTGGATCACGAACGCGCCCATCGCGGACCTGTTCGTGATCTGGGCCAAGGACGACGAGGGCGACATCCGTGGCTTCCTCCTGGAGAAGGTGAATGGACCCATATCGATTTGTCAATCCCTTTGGAAGGAACTGGCTGAACGAGAGTGGAACGGCATGCTGACCTTTGTTTGCTTGCGGATCTCGCTGTGCTGCTCTTATTCGCGACGCTAGGATTTCCCGGGTCTCTCGACGCAGTACATCGACGGAAAGGCGACGCTGATGGCTTCAGCGACGGGCATGGTACGGACGAGCTCGGCTTGCTACGCGCATTTTCTAAATGTTACGATGCGCTGACCATTGATGTTGTATTTGTACAGATCTTCATGGAGGACGTGGAGGTCCCCAAGGAGAATATGCTGCCCAAGGTGAAGGGCCTCAAAGTACGATTAGATGCCCTCCTGCGTTACTTTCTGCATGATTCGAACTCCAGTACGTGGAAATGATCGCATAAGCTAACGAGTGGCTTTGCTACGTGTGAACAAACGCTGCAGGGCCCCTTCACCTGCTTGAACAGTGCTCGCTATGGCATTTCATGGGGTGCACTCGGCGCTGCATGTACGTGTTTGT
This sequence comes from Halophytophthora polymorphica, assembly GCA_023338205.1. NCBI lineage: Eukaryota > Oomycota > Peronosporomycetes > Peronosporales > Peronosporaceae > Halophytophthora > Halophytophthora polymorphica. The sequence continues at coordinate 12,500 of JAADYJ010000849.1, forward strand.
CTTGACTCGCCGTCGCTTTATCACGCATGATCTCTAAACGAACGATGTTTTGCTTCGATGCTGCGTAATTTCCGATGTCAACAGACTCGTGCATGGATATTGCTCGCCAGTACACGATGGACCGTTCGCAGTTCGGCGCACCGCTTGCTGAGTACGTCTCTGTGACGCTGCTCCTGTGACCATCCCGGTACTCCATCTGACAGATTCGTTGTGGTGCTGCTCGGTGCCGTTGGTGAATTACAGGAACCAGTTGATCCAAAAGAAACTGGCGGACATGAACACGGAGATCGCCCTCGGGCTGCAGGGATGTCTGCAGGTGGGTCGCCTGCTGGATGCAGGCAAGGCGCCTGTGGAGGTGGTGTCCATGGTGAAGCGCAACTCGTGTGGCAAGGCGCTGGACATTGCTCGTGCGGCGCGCGACATGTTGGGCGGCAACGGCGTCTCGGACGAGTACCACGTGATCCGCCACGTCGTGAACCTGGAGGCGGTGAACACGTACGAGGGCACGCACGACGTGCACGCGTTGATCCTGGGTCGCGCCATCACTGGTTTGCCGGCTTTCGTGCCGCGCTCGGCCCCGTGATGCGCAGTTGGCTAGACATCAGCGTACTGAAGCTTTCACCACAGACACGAGGTGGCTAAGCCCTCATTGAAGCTTCCTAAAACACCTCGGTCAAAACTCCATTCTCGAATTCGACACGCCTTGAACTTTTCGAGCCATGACCAAAGCAGTCCGCGACCGAAAGATCCTCACCAAGCTGAGCAAGCTCGGCCACACGCCGCTCTACCACTGGGAGCGACTCTCAGATAACTGCAGCTATATCTGCGCGAATGGTCATCGGTGGGGACCGCAGTGGCGAACGGCAAGCATCTGTGCCCGTACTGCAGGGGTACGGCGTCCGAGGCCGAGGCGGAGGCCGCCTACATCATGAAGTTCCTGCTGCCTGGCCTCTTCGAGAAATGGCTCGGTATGGTCTGCAGCTACGAGGTTGACATCTACAGCCACGAACTGAAGCTGCGCATCGAGGTGGTCGGCAGACAGCATGAGGTAAACTTCCTGTTGCGCTGGCAAAGCGTTTGCGTGTGAGTATCTGCTAATTTCCTATCTTGTCTGCTTGCAAATGCGAGTCAAGTACATGCAGCCTGGCACTGGGAACTTCCAAGGCCAGCTAAGGAGAGACCACGTAAAGGAGTGCGA
>JAADYJ010000850.1:0-13693 GCA_023338205.1 Halophytophthora polymorphica
CCATTGATCAACTTTGATTGGCTAAAGCGATACCAAGCGTTTCTTTGACGGCTATAGTGATTGTCTCTCCGTTTGAAAAGCGCCCGGAAAGTTGGTCACGCGCCATATTCGGCTGGAAGCAGCACACAGCGAATAGAAGAAGCGCGCGCGGCAGGCGGAAGGCGCGACGCAGCACAGCGCCGCACCACCGAGGAAGGACTCTAGGCAATAGCGAGTAGGCAAGATGCACATCGAGGAGATCATCCTGGACGGGTTCAAGTCGTACGCGACGCGCACGGTGGTGAGCGGCTTCGACCCGCGGTTCAACGCCATCACGGGGCTCAACGGCAGCGGCAAGTCGAATGTGCTGGACGCAATCTGCTTCGTGCTGGGCATCACGAACCTATCGCAGGTGCGCGCCAACAACCTGCAGGAGCTGGTGTACAAGCAGGGCCAGGCGGGCGTGACCAAGGCCAGCGTGACCATCGTGTTCAACAACCAGGACCCCAAGGCCTCGCCCGTGGGCTACGAGCAGTACGAACAGATCTCGGTGGCGCGCCAAGTGGTCATCGGCGGGCGCAACAAGTACCTCATCAACGGCCACACGGCGCAGGTGAGCCAGGTGCAGAACCTCTTCCACTCGGTGCAGCTGAACGTGAACAACCCGCACTTCCTCATCATGCAGGGCCGCATCACCAAGGTGCTCAACATGAAGCCGCCCGAGATCCTGGGCATGATCGAGGAGGCGGCCGGCACGCGCATGTACGAGAACAAGAAGCTGGCGGCGCTCAAGACCATGATGAAGAAGGAGAAGAAGGTGGACGAGATCAACAACATCCTGGCGGACGAGATCACCCCCACGCTCGAGAAGCTTCGCGCCGAGAAGACGCACTACCTCAAGTGGGCGGCCAACAACACGGAGATGGAGCGACTACAGCGCTTCTGCGTGGCCTACGACTACCAGAAGGCGCAGGACGCGCTGCAGAACACGGCGCAGCACGTGGACAAGATGCAGCAGACGCAGCGCGCGGCAGCCGAGCAGGTGGAGACGCTCGGCGCCGAGATGGACGCGGTGGACGACGAGGTGGAGGCTCTGGAGAAGCAGCGCGAGAAGGAGATGGGGAAGGAGTTCCAGGTGCTCAAGGACAACGTGGAGAAGGTGGGCAAGGAAGTGGTCAAGTTCACCACCAAGCTCTCGCACTGCAAGTCCTCCATCGAGCAGCAGGAGGCGGCGGCGGCGGCCATGAACGAGCAGAGCGCCGAGGCGGAGCAGAGCATGGCCAAGCTGGCCAAGGACATTGACAAGTCCAAGGCCAAGGTGAGCCACGTGGAGGAGAGCTACACGGCCAAAGAGGCCGAGACGAACGACTACCAGCGGCAGATTCAGGCGCTGAACGCCGGCATGGCGCAGACGGGCGACAGTGACGAGTCGCTGTCCGAGAAGCTGGCGGCCAAGCAGCGCGAGCTGCAGGAGAACAGCACGAGCATCAAGCAGATCAACCTCAAGCTGAAGCACATGGAGGAGAGCATCCGGCACAAGCACCGCGAGATCGAGCAGACGCACACGAACAACAACAGTCTGAACGAAGAGCGCAAGCACAAGGTGAGCGAGCTGGAGCACATGCAGCGCAAGGTGGGCGAGCTCACGAGCCGGTTCAACCCCGAGGAAGAGCGGCGGCTGCATGACAAGGTGCGCGACTTGCAAGACCAGATCGTCCGGCGCGAGCGCGAGGTGGGCGAGATCTCCTCGAGCCTCTCCTCTCGCCTCGACTTTCGGTACACGGACCCGCACTGCGACTTTAATCGCGAGAGCGTGAAGGGCGTACTCGCAAACCTGGTGGAGACCAAGCACGAGTGGTCGGCACTGGCGCTGGAGATCGCCGCGGGCGGCAAGCTGTACCAGGTGGTGGTGGACAACGAGAAGACCGCCAAGGACATCCTGAAGTTCGGCAGACTCATGAACCGTGTCACCATCATCCCGCTGAATCGCATCTCGCCTCGCACCGTGGACCCGCGGAAGATGCAGAAGGCCCGCCAAGTTGCCGAGCAGAAGGGCGGCAAGGTGTGGGAGGCCATGGAGCTCATCCACTTCAAGCAGGAGCTGGTCCCTGCCATGGAGTACGCCTTCGGCTCCTCGATCATCTGCGAGACGAGCGAGCTCGCCAAGGACGTGACTTTCCACCGTGACATCCGGGTCCGCACCGTGACGCTGGACGGCGATTCGTTCGACCCGGCCGGCACGCTGCAAGGCGGCTCTGCGCCTTCGAATGGCACGCCGATTCTGCTCAAGCTGCACCACTTGATCAACAGCACGCGCGAGCTCAGCGGTCTGAAGCGCGAGTACGAAGACGCGTCGCGTGCGCTGGACGACATGAAACAGGTACGTACTTCTCATCGTGTCTATGTTTGCTGGTGTTTGTAGCACTTACTGACCACGTGTGAGTTGTGTTCTACCAGGATTCGGACCACTTTCGCCACCTAAAGCACCAGATGGAGCTGAAGGAGCACGAGCTGCGTCTGCTGGACGAGCGCATTGCCGACAGTGCGTTTGCCCAGCTCGAGCGCGATGTGGCTGCGTCCGAGGAGCAGTTCGAGCAGGAGAAGGAGCGGTTGGTGGCCAAGAAGAAGGCTGTCGCCCAGTTGACAGAAGAGGTCAAGAGCCTGGACGCTGACATCAAAAACCTGAAGCAGTCGCGCCAGTCCAAAATCGGTGTACTGGAGAAGCGGTTCGCCGAGGCGAAGAAGGAGACCCAGGTGATCGGGGTGCAGCTCAAGGCGGCCCAGCAAGAGCTCTCGGAGCTGGTCCTGGAAGCCGAGTCTGCGGAGCAGGAGCTGGAGAACAGTAACGAGGGGGCGACGGGGGTCCAGAAGGAGCTGGCCACGCTGCGGAAGGAGGAGAAGAAGGTGGAGGACAAGCTGGCCGAGATCCAGAGTACTTATGAGGAGGCGTCGAAGAAGCTGGAGGAGCGGCGGAGCAACCTGACGCTGTGCGACCAGCAGCTCAAGGACTTGGGCGCGCGTCACAGCGAGCTGTCGAAGAAGAAGAGCGACCTGGAGATTGAGCGCAAGAAGGCGGAGCACAAGATCTCGCGGTTGGCCAAAGACGAGAGCGAGGCGAAGATGATGGTGAAGAAGCTGGAGAAGTCGCACCCGTGGATTGAGACAGAGAAGGAGTTCTTTGGTCGTGAGCACACGGACTACGACTTCCAGCGGAGAGACCCAGCGACCGCGAACCACCGGCTGCTGGAGCTCAAGGAGACCCAGGGCGCGCTGTCCAAGAAGATCAACAAGAAGGTCATGGGGATGATCGAGAAGGCCGAGCAGGAGTACCAGGGCCTCATGAACAAACGCCACATCATCGAGAACGACAAGGAGAAGATCACGTCCGTGATCAAGGAGCTGGACGCCAAGAAGAACGAGGCGCTCAAGACGACGTGGGTCAAGGTGAACAAAGACTTTGGCTCCATCTTTGGCACGCTGCTGCCGGGAACGCACGCGAAGCTGGACCCTCCTTCCAACGGTACGTCTCGGGCTTTGCTGCTGCGGAAGTTGCTGTCGTGTGAGGTTCTAGCATCTGTGGACGTCGCACTAACCTCTTGCATCGTTTCGTCGTGGTAGGAACCATTCTGGACGGCCTGCAAGTTCGTGTGTCGTTCGGCGGCGTGTGGAAGGAGAGTCTGACGGAGCTGAGCGGCGGCCAGCGGTCGCTGCTGGCACTGTCGCTCATCTTGTCGCTCCTGCTGTTCAAGCCGGCGCCGATGTACATTCTGGACGAGGTGGACGCCGCGCTGGACCTCTCGCACACACAGAACATTGGCCAAATGATCCGGACGCACTTCTCGCACTCGCAGTTCATCGTGGTGTCGCTCAAGGAGGGCATGTTCAACAACGCCAACGTCGTCTTCCGCACCAAGTTCGTGGACGGCGTGTCCACGGTCACGCGCACGGTGCCCAAGTCCCGCTCGCAGCGCTCCTAGGCGGGAGGCATGACATCTACGCTTCCTGTGGGTACACGCAAGGTTCGCTGTGTTGCAGGGAAGGGTGAGAGCGCCCCACGTAGCAAAAGGCGCAACTGCACATACATTTGTTGCATGAAGGTGTTAGGCTGCACTTGGCCCCCGCTGCAACTTTACAGTGGGAATCCACCGCCTGGTAGGCGGTAATTGCGGCACTTTCCGGTCTATCGTCTACAGCACCACGAGTAAGAATTGGGTAGTCGCTTCCAGCCCATTCTCCATCTGGGAAGACATCATGTGCGATGTCGTAGTATCCCTGGATCCCCATGGGGGATTTCCCATACCGTTCGAAGACAGACAGGTTGTTTCAAGCGCACCGAATACCCGGGCGAGTTGCAAGAGACGCCCAGGAATCCAGTCTGCCACTCACTCATCCAGAGCCAATGCGCATGCTTGGGGTTGGTAGCAAGGACATTGCAGGTGAATGAGTTTGTTCGGTCGTCTTCCAGCCGCGGTCCTTCAATGATCTTGGTGTTCGAAGTGGCTGATATCTGTTGCTCTACCAATTTCCCGGCTGCCACGCGTTTCTTGAGTCGGGAATCCACAAACTCGAGTTTGGCGCTTGCGCGCCGACACGCCAGATATGCCAACTTTAACGTTTGCAGAGTGCCGAAGTGAGAGGCGTGGCGTGGTGGTGGGAGGGAGCCCCTTGTAAACGGCACCGATTAACGCCTGGGCACATGGCGGCGGGGTCGTGACAACTTAAAGGCCAATTGGGCGTAGTGTACGCGCACAGTGCTCTTCAAAATCAAACCCCAGCACCCATTACGCTTAGTACTTTTGAGTTTATTGGAATCGCACTAGACACCGCTCCAGTGAACTGGGAATCTCATTTGGCATTGCACAAGGAGGACTGCCATTCGTGCGGTACGGGTGCTAGGCACTCTGCCGAATTGCCAACTGTTTTGCGCCAAATGGGGAGGGTGCTTGAAGCCGGAAGACAGTGTCGGGCGAAGGCACGCGTGCCGCGTTGGCCATATTTCACAAATGCCGTTTTTAATACCGCGTCTTGCCGAAACAAAGTTAAAACAGCCAATCCGGCGGAACCCGCCTTATAGGTTCGCGGGAAACCCAACGTTCATCCTAGCATTCCTGTTACCGGCACTTTAGCTACATTCCTGAACGAACATAACACTTACGTCCAGCCCACCAACTCGCTCACTTTTCAATTCGCCACCTCGGACAAACTCAGCAGTCCCCACTCCACCCCAAACTCCACGAGCTTCGACGATCATCCCCATGTCTACCACCGCCGCCACGCAGCCTCAAGGCACGTCTTCGTCTCCCACCGCCACGCCAGCGGCCGTCAACGAGCCACAGACGAATGTCACGCCGTCGTCGCTGACGCAGTCGACCGAGAAGGACGAGGAGAGCAACAACGACTTTGCCGGCGACATGTGCTTCGTCACGACGTGCCTGCGGGCCATTGAGAACGCCCGCGAAGACGCCATCGTAAAGGACCCGTTCGCGGAGCCGCTGTCACGCCACGCGGCTCCGAGGGTCATGCCGCTCATGAAGGCCTGGACGGACCAGCTCCCGAACCCGGAGAACTTCTCGGCCATCCGCACGCGCTACATGGACATCGCACTCGAGAAGCGCGATCCGCGGGCGACTCAGGTCGTGCTGCTGGGCGCTGGACTGGACACGCGGGCGTACCATTTGGACACGCTCCGCGGCTGCCACGTGTTCGAATTGGACGTGAACGCCGCGCTCTTCAAGCACAAGGAGAAGGTCCTGCGAGACCTCGACGCGCCGCTGGTGGCGAAGAAACTCGAGTACATTGCGACCGACCTGACGCAAACTGGCTGGGAAAAGAAGCTACTGGCCAGCGGCTTCGACCCGGCCGTGCCCACGTTCTGGGGTCTAGAAGGGCTGCTAATGTACCTGGACGGAGACAGCGGCGTGGCCATCATGAAGACTGTCCACGAGCTTTCGGCGCCTGGCAGCGAGTTCTGGGCCGATCTGGCCGGCCGACTGCTGGTGGAGGAGGCGGAGCTGGGCAGTCGCCGCATGAAGCACGGCGAGGACGACCCGGTGCGAGGTTTGTTCAGCCACATCCCGTGGGATGTGGAGCTGCAGGGTAAGTTGCGCGACCATGAGCCGCACTTCGGCCGCCAGTGGACGCCCATTCTCTCGGCCAAGACCAAGACGCCCGTGCTCTTCTCCTTCGTGGTGGGGAAGAAACCCTCCGCGCCGTAAGTGCCGGAGTTGGTCTGTCTGGTGCGCGGGGCAACAACACCAGGAGCTCTCCGGTGGAGAGACTCAACGTGTGCGTGTATAGCTACAGCAAGCAGAACGTATTAGTACGCCAAGATTAAACGACGTCAACAAAATGCGGAGCTGTGGCTTCTCAACTTATTTTTGCAGTCCGAAACGGGCTCAAACTGCCAGCTGTGGTTGCTGAACTGGAGGCCACCTCGTTGGCCTGACATCGTAGACTAGAACGTTAGAAAGCGAAGATGGCCGTGTCCGACCGCGACACTACTGGCCAACTGCCTCTGGCCGCGACGGATCAACTAAAATGCCTGCAACGTTACGTTTATAAGTTTGCTGTCCAGCAACGCACTTGTAATCCTTCGAGTCCAATGCAATGATGACGGCGACGACACTCGCGCGTCACCTCACCCCCCACCACTTGAACGACGGTGGGAACACGTACTCGCGCAGCAGGTCGCTCGAGAACTGGCCGATGAAGATGAGTGTCATCGTGGCAAAGGCCACCACCGCGAGGTGCCAGTTGGAAAAGACCTCCAAGGTGGACAGCGTCTCGTGCGCCACAAAGCTGAACGGGTCCGTCTGGATCTTGTCGTAGATGGCGGTGGGCACGTCAATGCGCTGGACGATGGCATCATCGTTGCGCGTCACGAGGATTCCCAAACACGCCTACAGCAAAATACATTGGCCGACAAACTTGTTAGATCAAATCCCAAATCCTCCAGCACCGTAGCAGCGGATTCCCAGTAAGGTTTCACACAAGATATGCAGATATCAAAGCGTACCTTGTCGGGCATGTGACGGAAAACATCGAACGCGACGTCACCAGGAGATAGCCTGCAATAGCAACGCGGGCATAATGTGAGTCTACCATCCTCAGTTTTGTTCGTCCTAGGTAGACAGATTGGTTCTCGTCAGTGCGGAGCAAGACCATACACTTACAAAATGTGTTCGCTGCTGTTGCTGGTCTCTCCTTCCTTCATCAGCGATGGGAGGTTCTGGCTGCGAATCCAATCCGCGTTCAGATACACCCACTTGAGCGCGCGGCTGATCTCGTTGCCAGAAGTGAGTACATGGAAAGGTTCCCTGTGTTCCCAGCACCGCAGAGGCGACAAATACACGAAGATACATGCAAAAACTGCGTCAGCATACCGGTCTCTGTCTACAGCATTGGTCGTGCGACATCTTACCTCGTCCCGAAGATCTTGGGCAGCACAAGCGTGATGGCTTCATACACGAGCGATCGGGCTTGGCTTCCCATCCGATGGCTGATGCTATGAGCGCGAGAGCGCTCTCGGTGAAGAGAGCTGTCTCGACCAGTTCGCCTCAAGCTTGCGTGCAGCCAAAATCGCGCGGACTCGGCCTTGAGCATGTTATTCACCTTGTGGCACGTATTGCGCGCGACCAGCAGGTCTTCTGGTGTGAGGAAATGCGCCACTTGGAACAATACCTCGTACGGCATGTTGAGGAGCTCACTGTCTTTCTGAGAGCTGCAGCCAAGCAGGTTCATACCACACAGCAGTCAAAGCACGTCAGATCTTCCCTTGTTCAGCACCACAAATGGAATCACAGGACCGCAGGGCTACGTACTCCAATGCCAGTCTTGACGACACTCCCTTGATCAGCCGCTGCTCGACCTCGGCAAGGTACTGCATCGTGAGATCGCCGCAGACGCATGCCAAGATCCCGGTGAAGGTGCCGAACTGCACGGCTACGAGCAGGTCCCCTGGCCACAAGCAGCCGTACGAGAGGTACCAGCCGCCACAGAGCGATGTCAACTCCATCCAGGACCGGCGCGTGTGGGTGTTGAAATTCGCCTTGGCATACAGAATGCGCTCCTGGAGGACCTTGCCCACTCTGCGGGTCGGCTTCCAGATCACGAACATGTCTCCGAGCAGCGCAAACACGACGCCGCTGGCCGTCGCGAGCACGAACGCCACCTCGATACGGCGCAAGTGCGTGTAGATGGTGTTGAAAGCCACTGCCCCGACGAGACCAAGCAGACACATGACGGGAAGAGGGAGGATCTGTGTCTTCTCCGCCTCGTCCTCGTCTTCATCTGCATGCAGAGAGAGAGAGAGAGAGATACACGCACAATCGAGGGTCACAAGAGGTCACAGATCACAAATCCCCAAGCTACAAAGCTGCGCACCGTTGAGTGGGAGCGCCCGCGCTCGGCTTCGAACCTGCTCTCCGATGAGAGTGACCAGCATCCCGGATAACGTCCCCACTTGCGCCGCCACGATGAGGTCGTCGTAGATGGCATAGCTGCCGTAGATGACGCCGAGGAAGCAGCCGAACTCCACAAAGGACCGCACCGGGTACTCTCTCCAGTTCCGCTTCACGTTGATGAACCGGTCCTGCAAAATCACGCCTGCCCAGCGCGTCGGCTTGAACAGCACCAGCATGTCCGCGAAGCACAGGAAGGCAATCCCAGCGATGGTGGCCAAGAGCACTGTCACCTCCAGACTGCGGATGTTCTCGAAAATCCACTGGAACGTGCCCGAACCCACGTAGGCAAACAGGAGCATCACTGGCAACGGCCGGGCTCGACGGGGCTCTACCAGGTCATCCTCGTCGTCTTCGCTCAGCGCGCTGATGGGCGAGAGCGGCGCCACCTCGATCTCCGTCTCGCTCAGCAGATATTTCCGGCCCCAGGGCATGAGTTTGGCCCGGTTCTTGCGGAAATACTCGCCCGAGAGCGTGACGGCGATACCCGAGAACGTCCCGAGTTGCAGCGCGAGCAGCAGGTCGTCGTAGAGCGCGAAGGAGCCGCAGATGACTGCGAACCACGTGAAGAGCTCCACGAAGGACCGCAGCGGCTCCACGCGCCAGTTCTCCTTGGCGTTCGTCACGCGGCACTGCAGAATGTGGCCCACTTCGCGCGTGGGTTTCCAGAGCAGGAACATCTCGCTGGCCGCCAGGAAGAAGACACCGGCAAAGGACGCCAGGAGGAAGGCCGCCTCGATGCTATCGAAGTAGTGGTAGATCGAGTGCAGCGACATCATGGACGCGTACGTGAAGAGCGAGAGACAGAAGAGCAGCGCGCAGGTCGCCGTGAGCTGGACGCGCAGGTGGTTGCCCACAGTCAGATGCAGTCGTGAGCAGACCCAATGCCCGCCCACGGACACCACGATCCCCGACAGCGCCGCCAGTGTGAGCGAGCTGAAGACCGTCGACGTGGCCGCGAAGGTGCCGATGAAGACGCCAATGAAGACGGCCGTCTCCACAAAGGCGTGCAGCGGGAAGACGACCCACTTGTTCTTCAACCGCTCCACGCCCGTGTGCACGAGCACCGCCGGGTGTAGTTCGTACGGCGCTGGGCTCGTGATGTAGCCCACGGACGCCGAGACCACGACGTTCCCTGCGGAGAACTGGGAGAGCGAGAGCGCCAGTGCGTCCTGCTGGATCACCACGAAGAACGTGGAGCACATGTCGACGGCGGACACCACCACAATGGCGAGGAAGGTCCACTTCACACGCTTATACAGGTGCGGGTATCGCTGCTTCACGAAGCTGAGCGCACGCGCCGTCCAATTGTCCTCAGCAGCGGCGACGTGCGGCGTCTCGCGGGGCTCCACGACGCGAATGACGTCTCCCACGCCTGTCGTCTCGCTCGCTTCCATGTCGTCCCAGCATTCGCGTGAGAACCCGAAGCAAAAGACCGACAGGAGAGTGGAGAAGACGATCCCGGGCGCGCCGTGGCAGACGCGGCAGGCCACGGCGGTGACGCCCAGCACGCACACCTTGCCCGCGAGCCGCTTCCCGAGGCGGCTGAGCTCAGCCAGCGACGCGCGTCGATCCGAGAGCGCCAGGCCCGTGAGCGTGACCGTGGCGAGCCCCACAAAGGCCAGCAGAGGCACCAGAGAGCTGGACGACAAGTTGGCTGTCAGCACCATGGCGGCGTACACTTGCGAGAAGAAGTAGAGCACCATGACAGCCACGGGGAGGAGCTTGAGCCAGTGGTCCGCGGGCATCTCGACGGTGGGCTGGCCCGCCAGGAAGCGCGGCCGATTCGGCGTCGCCAGGAGTTCGCTGCCGAGAATGAGCAAGAGGCCGCAGCACGTGCCGAGTTGGAGCGCCGGGAGCATCTCCCGCGCCGAGCTGTAGTAGAGCGACGTGGCGCCAAAGGTGCCGGCCACCTCGGCCAGCGAGCGCCGCGGGTGCGTCTCCCAGTTCTCGCGTGCGTCCACGAGTCGGGATTGTAGCACAAGGCCGGCGCGACGCGTGGGTGAGCACAGGAGCAGCAGTTCACTGGCCAGGATGAGCGACACGCCGACGAGCGTAATGAGCAGGTAGTTGACCACGAGCTGCTCCACTGACTGCGTCTCCGGGCGGCCGTCCGCTTCGTACAAGAAGCCGTGGAGACTGCGGCCCGTCTCCGAGACGACGTAGCCCACGCAGCCGTACGAGAGTAGCACCTTGGGCCACAGCACGCCGTCCAATCCGCGCGTCTGCGGGTCCAGTTGCGCCTCCAGCAGCCGGAGATACGCGGCCAGGAAGTCGCTGGCGAAGGCCAGAGCCATGGCGCAGGCCACCCCCGCGGCAATGGCCAGCCAGCCGCTGCGGGAGGCCGTGTAGGAGCACCAGACCGTGGCCATCCACGAGCACACTTCCAGGAAGAGCCGACGCTTCTCGCGCGCCCAGAAGCGCGGGTTGGAGCGCCCGAGCAGCAGCTCGCCCACCTCGCGCGCCTGGACGCCCACCACGCGCGCGGGGAGCAGCACCAGCGCGTGGCACAGGCAGAGATAGCAGGCGCCGGCGCTGGCCACGAGCAAGAGGCCGCCCACGAGGTCGTGCACGCGCGGCGGCAGCTCGCCACGCGCCAGCGCGCAGCGCGACACGACCACGCAGAAGACGGCGAGCGCCAGCACGGACCAGCTGCGCGAGCGTGGCGCGCGGTGGCGCGCTCCGGCGGGCGGCACCAGCTTGGCGGCCGCTAGGAGCAGGTCGCCGAGCTCCAGCGTCGCGGACGAGCCGTGCGTGTCTCGCTCGCGGCGACGCGCCCACTGCGGCTGTGGCTGCGGCTGCTTGTGCTGCAGCGGCTCGGGCGACTGCGCGTCCGTCCGCGTCGTCTGGAGCGCGCTAGGCTCGCTAGCGTCGGGACTGGCGGCCATTTCCGCCACTGTGGACGTGCTTCTTCGGGCGCCGACGCTTGTGGCTTTGGTTTGGGAAGGGCGGGTCGCCTTGGGCCGGCTGGACGCGCACGAGGACACGGAGGAAGCCACGCTGGAGTCTGCAGCCACGCACGTGTGCTGGGAACTCGCCTGCGTCTCTGGAAGTGGCGTCAGGAAGCCGTCGCTCGGGCCGTTCGCTCGGCCTTCTTCTCGGCCACCTTCGCGACAAGAGCCCGCTTCTGGGCATGTAATCTCCGAAATAGCCCCGCGGAAGGCAAGCATTGGCACCCGCTGTACCCTTTTTTAAGGCCGCTGAACCCAGTTCAGTTGCAGCCAACAGGCCACTTCTTGAAGGGATTAGCGCGGCGGGAAGGGGGAATTCGGAGGCGGAACACCTTGGTTTGCGGGACGAACCGCGGTTTACGCGCCACTTGGGATGACGGCTCCGTTTGCTGTTAGGCCACCCAATAACCGCAGAGCAGAGCGAACGACTGCACGAAGAAAGTGTCTGGAGGTGATGGCGAAGACGGCCGGCGGCTGTGACAGGGCGCCGCGCCTGCATGCACGCATACAACAAGAGCATGCTCAAGCAGATCTGCGGACGCCACGCTGTCGCCCGTCGGCCACGGCGCGGGGATGACGGCCATTCCCACCGAGAAGCCCGCTTCAAAGCGAATGTGTCCATGTAGTCGCCGCTTCAAGCGCCTGGAAGGCCTGGCTTGGCGCGAAGAAGCAGGCTTCGCGGTGGACCAGCGGTGCGAGGGTAGCGGGGCCACGGCCCGTCTCGCTAAGGCGGAGAATGCGCAACAAATCGCAGGTTTGTGCTCGGCTGGGCGGGAGATGTACGTCCAGGCGAGCAGAAGCACCAGAGCTCGGGCTGGGCCACAGCGAGCACGAAGATCAGCCACATGCGCGGCACGAGTTGGTCTGGGCCAACATCCAACAGAGCTTTCTTGCTGTAGTAGTATTCACCGCGCGGCCCACTCGTTATCCCACGTGTAAAGTCGACAGCGAGCGCAAGGCGCAGGACGAAGGAAAAAACGACCATGTAGACTGGATGCGCCCAGCGCTAGTGGAGTCGCTGGTGCCGACGGACTTGCGCGTGCATGTGCGTGTGCGTGTGCGTGTAGATAGCCGTACGCCTCTTGAGGGGAGGCGCTTAGGCCAGCTCAACGCTCTTGCCGCTGGCCTTGGACCACTTCAGCAGCGCCTCCAGCATCGTGTTCGGGTCCGCGCTGCCCTCCACCAGGATCTGCTGCTTGGCCACGTCGCACTTGACGTCCGTCACGCCTACGACAGCAGCAAACGCCGCGACAAGCGCGCACAGCAACCATGTCAGAACCAGAACGGGTTCGTGTGTGCCGCCTGGAGCAGCCACACCACCACGCCGCCACGAGCCACGAGCCCCGATCGAGCAGGGATGCCTCGTACCGTCAATCTTGTTGAGGATGCGCGTGCAGGCGCTGGAGCAGCCGTCGCACGTCATGCCCACCTTGAACTCCGTCACGGCCATTGTCTTCTCTGCTGTACCTGCTCGCTGTGCGTCTTGGGCTGCCAATTGCGAACTTCCATCCCCTCCCCCCCCCCCTCCACGTGCCGGTTTGACATTGCTCGGCCAAGTTCTGCAGTCCGATTGGTCAAAAAGGAGCAGAAAAGTAAGAAGCATAGTGAAGCAAGAAAGTATAGTCGAGTAAAGTACAGCGAAATGGTGCGGGGTGCTCGCTCCCGGATGTTTGGGCGGAAGCGGATGGGAGTCGAGCACTTCGCGCGAAAAGGAGCATTTGCCAGCAGAGCACTCGGCCTCAGACGCCACGTCGCGAGCGCGGTGCTATTGTTGAATCGGCCGGGGCTGGACGCAGAATTCAAGGCCACCCTACTGCTGCCGACTGCTCCCCAGACGCGACGTGCTTCTGCGGAATCCCTGGCGTTGCTGAGTGCGTTTCATAGCGACACAGGGCAGAGGCCTGCATGGCTCATGCGGACGCTCGCCGTAGCCAGCACCACCATATGCTGGCGATCGCCGTCTCCGCTAGCATAGAGCAAGGCCCGCTCTGCAAGGGCCTCGGGAACTAGTGACGACCACGGAATGCATCTCCTTTGGAACCCAGAAGACCGCCACGAGTGGAGTGGAGCAACGGCGGAGATTGAATGAAGTACCAGTTGAACCTTCTCCATTGCTAACGGAATGCATTTAGGGCAATTAGTGAGTCTCCATTGTGCGTCCAAAACCTCAGCTACACAGCTCTAGCTTGGCTTGTCAATCACTGTGCGCTGGGCGGATCCAGGTCGTAGTAGTCCACGTGGGCACCGCTCTCGAAATCCCCGCCAAGCGCAAGGAGGACGCCGCGAAGAGAGGACGTCGCTGGC
>JAADYJ010000851.1:0-13672 GCA_023338205.1 Halophytophthora polymorphica
CAAGGTGGCGGACTCGGGCCGCACCATCATCTGCACCATTCACCAGCCGTCGTCGGAGGTGTTCTACCTCTTCGACAGTCTGCTGCTGCTGAAGCGTGGCGGCGAGACGGTCTTCTACGGCGACCTGGGCCCGAACTGCCGCAACCTGGTGGATTACTTCGAGGTTATCCAGGGCGTGGCGCCGCTGGAAGTGGGCTACAACCCGGCCACGTGGATGCTCGAGTGCATTGGCGCTGGCGTGAACAGCTCGGTCGCGGAGGAAATTGACTTTGTGGAGTACTTCAATAAGAGCCCGTACCGTCAAGTGCTGGACGCGAGTCTGGGCAAGGAAGGAGTGACGATCCCGTCGCCCGAGTACCCGGAGATGGTCTTCAGCAAGAAGCGCGCGGCGGACTCCATGACGCAAATGAAGTTCGTGGTCACGCGCTTCATGCAGATGTATTGGCGCACGCCGTCGTACAACCTCACGCGGCTGCTCATCTCTCTCTTCCTGTCGCTGCTGTTCGGCATCATCTTTGTGGGCGCCGACTACGCGTCCTACACGGGGCTCAACTCGGGCGTGGGCATGGTCTTCATGGCCTCGCTCTTCAACTCCATGGTGTCATTCCAGAGCGTGCTGCCTCTGGCCTGCTCGGAGCGCGCGTCCTTCTACCGGGAACGCGCGGCGCAGACGTACAACGCCTTCTGGTATTTCCTGGCGACCACGGTGGTGGAGCTTCCCTTTTGCTTCGCGAGCGGGCTCATCTTCACGGTCATCTTCTTCCCCTTCGTGGGCTTCTCGGGCTTCGCAAACGGCGTCATCTACTGGCTCAACGTGTCCGTTCTCATCACGATGCAGACGTACTTCGGCCAGTTCTTCTCGTACGCGCTGCCGAGCGAGGAGGTGGCCACCATCATCGGCGTGCTCATCAACTCGGTCTGCTTCCTCTTCATGGGCTTCAGTCCGCCGGCGTACGCCATCCCGGCCGGCTACAAGTGGCTCTACACGATCGTGCCGCACCGCTTCGCCATGGGCAGCCTCGTGGCGCTGGTGTTCGCCGAGTGTGATGACATGCCGACGTGGAACGAGACGACGCAGAGCTACGAGAACGTGGGCTCGACGCTCGGCTGCCAGCCCATGGCTGACTCGCCTGTGACTGTGGGCCACATCACGCTCAAGGAGTACACGGAGGAGTACTTTGGCATGAAGCACGACGAGATCTGGAGCAACTTCGGCATCGTCATCGCATGGACCGTCGGCTTCCGCATCTTGGGCCTGCTCTCGCTGCGCTACATCAACCACCAGAAGAGATAAGCGGCGGTACGAAGAGCTGGAACAGCGAGCACAACGACATGAGTACATTCATGTCAAACCCTCATCCATGAAGTGCATGAGGAACTCCATCAAATATAGCACATCTATCGGGTTTCTCGGGTTCATTTTACCTTTTTTTCGACTAATTTGCTACATATTACGTGCATTTCCTGCGCAACTTCATATTTAATTCGGGGATTCCTCGCACGTCTTCCAATGATAGGTTTCAGCCAATCACATGGTCTTTCGTTGCATTTCATCCAACCATCTGCTACCTCGGATACCGTATTCCCTTCACAAGTTGATACGAACTTCGACGACGCAAGTTTGTGGGCTCGCTCCCTCCCCTTCCTCTCCATCTCACGCGTGGAAGGAATAAGGCCAAGCTACGCGTCGCGAATCTCCCGCGTCCAGGAGCTCCGCGCCCGCTGCCCCACCGCCCCGCGAGCTCCGTGTGTGCGTCCCCGGGCCGTGTGTGCATCTCCCGCGCGTGCCGGTCTCAAAGGTGCAAATCCGGTTCGCTGGCTGTGTCTGGATCGCCAGCAACCTCCCCACCAAGCGAAGAGCTCCGAACCACGAGCTCCTAAAGTGACAGAGGTGAGAGCTGTTAGCGAGGCTTCACGCAGTGCTACGCCGCTACGAAACCCGCGCTCGCGTCCTGGGGGTCGCGCTACAGCCGCTCACCCGCCTCTGCGTCTCTGGATCTCTCTGTGCGAAGCGCAAAGTGCCCGACGTCCAGCATGTTCGGGCGCTTCTTCAAGAACAAGGAAGACGGCAAGGGCGGCCCACCGCCAGGCCACCGCACCACAGGCGGCGGCGCCGGCGCGCCAGGCGCTTCCAGCGCTGAGGAGCCTGTGGGCGGCGGCTTCTTCAACCTCCCGCCGCCTGTGGCCAAGCTGCACGGCGGTGGTTCCGGCTCGAACCTGGCCGCTCCAGGCGGTGCAATGCCTCCATCTGCGGGCCACTACCCGCCTCCACCTTCCTATGGCAATGCACAGGAGGCCGCAGCACCCATTGCTGCCCCCGGGGGCACAGCAGGCATGGATATGTTCGGTGGCATGGCGCTCAAGCAGCCTTCCACGAGCAACTCCGCGCCTGGAAGTGCTCCCAACACGAGCTACCAGCCTCAACAGTACGGCGGATACAGCGGTGGCCCGCCAGCGGCGCCTCCAGCCGCGCAGCCGGCCTCTGGGAGTCTCTTTAGCGGCATGAACGTCGCTCCCACGGGTCCGGGGGCCGTGGCGTCGGGCCACGACGACGCGGTGTCCTCCAACGTCCCGGAGCGGCGGAAACCGGCGCGTCACTCGGGCGGGTCGTTCAACTACTTGGACGTGGCGCGCACGTCCGAGACGTCGACGCTCGGGGCCTCGCAGGCCTCCCGCACGAGTGGCACGAGCAGCACGGGCACGGCCACGTCGCGCTCGAGCGCCAAGGTGAAGCGCAAGAAGAAAAAGTCGTTCCGGCCGGGCTTCGGCCGCCAGCTCTCGGACGAATCGGCCGCGGCGCTGCAGCGAGGCGACCTCAAGGAGGACGACGTCATCCAGAAGGTGCAGGAGGGCGCCAGTCGCCGGCCCTCCACGCTCTCGGACCGCTCCGACAGCTCGCGGAACGCGTCGGGCCCCACGGACCTGGCGCACTTGCTGCCCCCCGTGCGAGCTGGCTCGGTCCTCAGTGGCCTCACGGTCCATTCGACTGGCGCTGGGGCCTCCGCGTCGACTGGCGGCGTGCTGGCGGGCCTCACAGTGCACGCGTCGGCGTCTCCAGCGTCGGCCAAGACGTCGGCGTCTCCTGCGGCTGTGGGCGGTGGGGACGGCGTGCTCTCGGGCATGACGGTCCACGACGCGGCCAACAAGACGGAGGAGAGTGCTCAAGCGCAGGAAGCGACGCCCGAGCCGGAGGTGGCAGTGGCTCGAGCGCCTCCGCCGCCGCCGCCAGCGCCCGCGACGCCCGAGGAGCGGCTCTTTAGCACGCTGCGGGACTTCCACGCGAGCGCCGTGAGCTTCCGGGAGGCGACGGTGCGGCAGAACGAGGAGGAGAACCGGCTGCGCGAGCGTCGGAGCGCGCTGGCGAGCCAACTGGCGCAGTACGAGCTGGACGTGCGCGAGGTGGAGGCGCAGCAGCACCACGCGTGCGAGGTGGAGGACTTTGAGAAGGCGGACGCGCTCAACGCGACCATCAACAGCGTGCGCCACTGCATCACGCTCACGGAGAGCGACGTGCGCAAGGTGGAGAGCGAGCTCGTGGCCTTTGGCAAGGCCAAGGAGAAGGCCTTTGCCAACCAGCTCAAGAGCACGCGCGGCACGCTGCGCGAGCTGGACAAGTTCCGCGCCGACCAGGAGAGCGAGCGCCTGGGCGTGCGGCAGCAGGCCACGCAGTTCGAGGCCAGCCAGACGGAGACGCTGCAGTTCGAGGCCGAGCGCATCGACACGGAGATGCACCACGTGACGGTGAGTCTCGAGAACGTGGTGGCCGAGAAGTCGGAGATCGAGGCCACCATCGAAGGCCAGTGCAGCTCGGAGTTTGCCGTGCGCGCGCAGCTCCTGGAGGAGAAGGCGGCCGTGGAGGACGAGGTGCGCGAGCTCGAGCGGCTGCTGAAACTCAAGCGTGAGCGCGTTCAGGAGCTCCAGGAGTCCATCGACACTGCGCAGCGAGACATTGACACGGTTCGCGGCCGCTACTCGCGTCAGCTGAAGCGCATTGCCGACCGAGAGAACGGGATCCTGAAGACGAAGGCCGAGGTGGAGTCGGACGGCGAGCAGCTCAAGACGCAGCGCGTGGAGGTGCAGCAGCAGCTGGAGCAGTACCGCGCGGACCTGGCCACGATCGGCAAGCGCATCGCGACGGTGCGCAAGGAGATGCGGGCCGCGGCGCTGCTCGCGGGCGTGCTGGAGGTGCAGGAGGCGCGGCGCGAGCAGTCGGTCGCGCGCAAGAAGCAGCAGACGGCCGAGCTGAGCTCGCTTAAGGACGCGGCCGCCGTGGCCGAGCAGAGCTTCACGATGCTGCGCAGCCAGCACGAGGAGCTGGAAAAGTCGCTGGGCCTGCACCGCAACGCGATCGCGTCGGCCGAGGCCATGATCCCGCGGCTGGAGCAGGAGAAGAAGGCGGCCGCGGCGCAGCGCAACTTCAAGGAGGCGGCGCGGATCTCCAAGGATGTCAAGGGCCTCGAGAAGGACCGCGCCACGGCCGAGGAGATGGTGGAGGTGGTGGAGATGGAGCTGCAGGACCTGCAGGAGCGCATCGCCAAGCGCGAAGTGGAGTTCGAGGAGAAGCAGACGGAGCTGCGGCAGATGGAGCGCCACCTGGAGCTCGCAGCGCTGCAGGAGATGTGGAAGGAGGCCAAGCAGCTGCGTGCGGCGCTGCGCAAGATCGAACGGTGCAAGAGCGAGGGCAGTGCGGCCGATGAAGGCATCGACTTCCGCTCCTCGGCCATGCTACTGGTGCAGGCCGAGTACGACGCCTGTGAACTGCAGGTGGAGACGCTGGAGAAGAAGTACGACGTGAGCGACCCGGCCAAGGACGAGGAGGACGAAGTGGAGGACGAAGACGAAGACGAAAACTGCGAGGCGAGCAGCGAAGACGACCAGGACGCCAGCGAGCTCGGCGCTGCCGGCCAAATGAGTCTTACAGGCAAAGCGGACGCGCACGGATCGGACGGCGACGTGGACGTGGCTGGCGATGGCGCCGCCGCTCTGGAGGAGATCGCGGCGCAGGTGTCGGAGCTTGAGGCGCAGATCGAACAGGCCACGGCGGACGAGAACTACGAGCTAGCGGCCAAGCTGGACGAGAAGGTCGAGGCCTTGAAGCAGCGTCAGGAGGCCCTCGAGGCCGTCCTGCCGCCAACTGCCACGGAGGACGACGCGGCGCAGGAGCCAGTCGAGGAACGTAGGGAGTACGCCGAGTACGCCGGCGAAAAGGACGAAGACGAAGATGGAGAAGACGACGCGTCTGGCGTGGAGTATGGCCACCAGGAGATGACGAGTCCCGTGAGTGCAGTGCAGAGTCCGGAGGAGTTGAGCCGTGAGCTGGAGACGATCCAGCTGCGCGTGGTGATGCTGGAGCAGCAGATCGAGCTCGCGACGGAGAACGACGACTTTGAGACGGCCGCCATCTACGACGAAGAGCTGGTGATGCTGCGGGCGCAGGAGAAGACGATCCGCGACGATTTGGCGCTCGGGGGAGCCGCGGAGCCCCACGTCTCGGGCGAGAACGGAATCGCCAGCGGGTTCACGGAGGTGGATTCGCCCAAGCTGGAGCCCGCCGCGCCGTCTACGTCGTCCGACTCGCTCTTTGGCGGCCTGCAGATGAGCGTGGGCCCGTCGGCGGCTCCTGTGGCTCCTGTGGCGACGTCTTCGTCCCAGAACTCGGACGAGAAGGTGAGCAACGCACCGAGTGCCGAGGAAGACGACGAGGAGCGCGAGGACATTGCGGCCTTGCCCAGTAGTGGGCCCGCGCACGCGGAGCTGGACTCGCCGACGTCCTACTCGTCCTCGACCATGAAGGATTCGTTCTTTGGGACGCCGCAGGTGGCCGCGAGCTCGGCCAGTCTGGCGCCGTCGGCCTCCGCGTCGGCCTCGGGCTCGCTCTTCGGTGGTCTGCAGCTCAGCGGCGGCTTCCACGCGAGCACACGGTCGCTCTCGTCGCCTGAGAAGCCGAGTAAGTCGCCCACGGACAGCAAGAGCAGCGAGCAGGACGCGCCACAGGACGATCCAGTGGCAGCCGCGGGTTCTACCGGACCGGAATCACGTCCTAGCACCGCGGAGGGTCCGAGTTCGGACATGTTTGGTGGTTTACACATGAGTTCCAGCAGCGTGAAGGCCTCCGAGCCGGCGCCAGGAGCTGTGGAGACGAGCGAGGACATGTTCGGTGGCCTCCAATTAGGCTCAAGCGTGAACAAGGGCGCTGAGACCGTAGGCAAGACGGAGGCCGAGGCTGAAGGCGAGGCCAAGGCGACGGATGGCATGTTTGGCGGCCTGCAGCTGAGTTCCAGCGCCGTCTCCGAGGGTCCAGTCGAGACTCGGAGCGAAGCGGAGGCCGTGACGGAGCTGGAGCCACCTGCCCGTGACGCGTCCGTGTCCGTGTCGTCCACCAAGAGCGCGGGGGACACGCGTATGTCCATCCACGAGTTGTCGGAGCATGGGGAGACTGACTCGCCCGCTTCCGCTTCGGCTGAAGACGCGGCGACGTCGACGCTGGGCAGCAACGAGGCCTCGCACCACTCAGACGCGCCCACGTCGACGGCCTCCGCTCCGGTTGACGACGCCGCGAGCCCGAGCGCGTCACGGGCTTCGGCCACGCAAGACGCGTCACCGCTGTAGACGACGACTTGTGAGTGACGAAGCAACATTCGCCAATCGAGACCAAGGCGAGGACAAAGGTGGCAATGGAGGCGAGAAGAACCTGCATGTGTAGGTGCTTGTCCAGTGTGTAGGCTCGTCGGTCCTTCGCCATCGCTCCATGTGCATGTAGAACATGTACGAGTACATGTAGAACGTGTCCGTGTACATGTAGAACACGTACGTGTACATGTAGCCACATGGAAGTTACCTGCTGTACATGTAGCCATCTGGGAGCTCCGCGGTGTACATGAAACCCGAATTCTATACATGGGTTCCTCGACCGGTCGAGCCTCCGTTTCGTGTCGACTGAATCCTCCACGTCGCCTCCGCGGTGCCGCGTCCGTTTCTCGGCCTGCCAGTGGCAGTTCCAGGCCCTTCCAGGCCTTGGCGGCGCCTCGCCAGCCCCCACCTCGTCATTTGACGCCTCCACCGCAGTCTACACCCCCAAGACCACGTTCCAGTGCTCCATCATGGGCCGGAAGAAGCTCGGCGTCATGAGTCTCGCGCTCATCACGTACTTCAACGTGAGCGGCGGGCCGTGGGGGTCCGAGCCCATCGTGGCGGCCTGCGGGCCGCTCGTGGGGCTGCTAGCCACGCTGCTCTTCCCCTTCATCTGGTGTCTGCCTCTCGCTCTGGCCTTCGCCGAGCTCTTCTCGGCCTTCCCCACCGACTCAAGCTTCTGCACGTGGGTGGGGAAGGCCTTCGGTCGCCGCATGGGCTTCCACGTGGGCTACTGGTCCTGGGTGGCCGGCGTCATCGACAACGCCATCTACCCGTGCCTCATGGTCGACTCGGTCTTCGCAGTCTTGGCTGGGCCGCATGCCCATGCCGACCCGGCGCTCCGAGCCTTCCTCGTGCCCACGTGGATGTTCCTGGTGCGCGTGCTCGTGGCCACGACCTTCATGCTGCCCACGATCTTCAGTATCGACGCCGTGGGCCGCTTCCTGCTGCTCCTGGCGCTGGCCATGGTGCTGCCCTTCGTGGCGCTCGTAGTGGCCAGTCTACCGCAGCTCGAACCGCGCAATTGGCTCGTCGTGAGCCTCGAACCTCGCTGGAGTCAGCTCGTGAGCGTGCTCTACTGGAGTTACAGCGGCTTCGACGCGGCGGGCGCGTACGCGAGCGAGATCGCCAACCCGAGGCGCACGTACCCGCGCGCCATGCTGCTCACGGTGCTGCTCGTGGCCGTCACGTACACGCTGCCCTTCTTGGCGGCGGCGGGCGTGAACAAGCCGCCGTTCCAGACGTGGACGGACGGCATGTACCCGCTCATCGCCGAGCAGATCGCGGGCCGCGCGCTGCGCTCCTGGTTCCTAGTGTGCGCGCTGCTGGGCAACCTGGGCGTGTACATTGCCAAGATGACCAAGAACGGCTTCCTGCTGGCCGGCATGGCCGACCTGGGGCTCGCGCCGCGTTACTTCATCGAGTACGTCCTGCTTCTTCGCCTCTTGGGCCATCAAGTGCGAGATAGAGAGAGCTAACGCCTCGCTTCGTGTGCGTCTCCTGTGGCTTTGGACAGACGCTCGGCGGCGAACGGAGTGCCGCGTCGGGCCATTCTACTCTCCTACGGCATCATCGTCTTCATGGCGCTCTTCGACTTCAACGTGATCCTGGGCGTCGACAACTTTCTCTCGTCCCTGGCCTGCGTTACGGAGCTCTGCGCCGTGGTGCGGCTGCGCTTCACGCTGCCGGGGCTCGAGCGGCCGTACAAGGTGGCGCTCTCGGCGCGCGGCCTGCTGCTGGCCATGGCCCTGCCCTTCGCCATCGGCAGCTTCGTGCTGCTCAACGAACTCACAAAGTCGCCGCTCAGCTTCGCGCTCAATGCGGCGGCGTTGGCGGGCGGCGTCTTGGGCCAGCGACTGCTGCGGAAGCCCCCGGCGGAGCTGCAGCTGCAGCTGCAACTGGAGCTGGGCGACTCAATGCCGTCGCCCGCGACCTCGGGCGTCGTGGCGCCGGCCTCACCTGCGGTCTTTGCGGGCGAGCAGACGCCCCGCAAGCGCGCATAGCGCGTGAGCTTGCTAGGAAATGACGGGAATGCGACGGGAAAAAAAACACCTTTGAGCTGCGCTTCTCGACGCATGTAGAGAGATTGAAGCGGTGTGCATGCGTCTGTAGTAGACAGAAGAGCGCTGCAGCGGCGAGAAGCGGCTCTAGAGGCACAGGAAGGCGTCGGATACGCCGCGCCGAGGCGCTTTGTCGCCGTTTGGTGTGCTGCGGGTATAGCTGCCGTCACGACGGCATTGCTGCGGCTGCTGAGAGAATCTGCATGCGCCAAGACCATGTGCAGAGGCGGAAGCGTGTGCGCATTGCGCGCCGCGAGGTGACCGACGCCCGCCGTGGCGTCCAAAGGCATGGCGACCTGCGCAGCATGAAGCAGGTGGAAGGTTCTAGCAGCTCCCATTTCCGCATGCTTCAACTGGTTCAGGACGAGGGCTGCCTGGGTTTAGTGGCCTGGTGGCGTGTGCCGGTACCTCAACTTGGCGTGGATGATGGTACAGGAGTGTCGTGGCGGGAACACGTCAGGTGGCACAATCGGATTATGTCCGTAAAAGCAAAACTGCACCAACGGGATGACGCATCTAACGTTCAATTCTAGAACAATCGTGGGGCAAAAAATGACTGGCGTGGCAGGGCGTTAAGGTGCCTGGACTTGTCAGCGTAACTTTTGTGTTATTTACCTCACCCATCATCGGCCGCCCGAGCCAAGCCCGTTTCAACCTCACACTTGGCCCCGCAAGTAATGTATTTGGCGCCGGTATACCGGTGTTCCTGACGGGTTACTTCGCTCCTCGGCGACAACCGACCATCACTCTGCCCACCCCGGATTTGGATCTCCTCGTTTGCGTCATTCGGAAATCTGCTGCGAAGACACCAGAAGCCTCGACCAAGATGAACCCCTCGCTCGCCGTCGCCCTGAAGAAGGCCTCGTCGGCCTCCGCCGCCGGCAAGCGTTTCTTCTCCTCGGGCAAGGACATCCGCTTCGGCGTGGAGGTGCGTCTGCCCCCCTCCGCGGTCGAATCGGCCGCGGATTGACCGAGTTGCGTCCGTCCACCTGGCTGACATTGCGGGGAATCTATGGCCTTTGCTTGCTGCTGTTTCAGGGCCGCGCCGCGATGCTGAAGGGCGCGGACCAGCTGGCCAATGCCGTGCAGGTGACCATGGGCCCGAAGGGCCGCAACGTGGTGATCGACCAGTCGTACGGCGCGCCCAAGATCACCAAGGACGGTGTGACGGTGGCCCGCGCGGTGGACTTTGCCGACAAGTTCGAGAACATGGGCGCGCAGCTGCTGCGCCAGGTGGCCAGCAACACGAACGACGCTGCCGGCGACGGCACCACGTCGGCCACGGTGCTGACGCGCTCCATCTTCAGCGAGGGCTGCAAGTCGGTGGCCGCCGGCATGAACCCGACGGACCTGCGTCGCGGCATCCAGATGGCCGTGGACCGCGTGGTGGCTGAGCTGGCGACGCTGTCGCAGGACGTGGCCGACAAGGAGAAGGTGGCGCAGGTGGCCACCATCTCGGCGAACTCGGAGCACGAGATCGGCAGCCTCATCTCGGACGCCATGGAGCGCGTGGGCAAGGAGGGCGTCATCACGGTGCAGGACGGCAAGACCATGTACAACGAGCTGGAGGTGGTGGAGGGCATGAAGTTCGACCGCGGCTTCATCTCGCCCTACTTCGTCACGGACAACAAGACGCAGACGTGCGAGATGGAGAACCCGTACATCCTGCTCGTGGAGAAGAAGGTTTCGAGCCTGCAGAGCATTATCCCTATGCTGGAGAACGTGGTGAAGCAGCAGCGCCCGCTGCTTATCGTGGCCGAGGACGTGGAGAGCGAGGCGCTGGCCGCGCTCGTCATCAACAAGATCCGCGGCGGCGTTAAGGTGTGCGCCGTCAAGGCGCCGGGCTTTGGTGACAACCGCAAGGCCACGCTGCAGGACATGGCTGTGCTGACTGGTGCCACCGTCATCTCGGAGGACCTGGGCCACCGTCTGGAGACGGCCACGCCCGAGATGCTGGGCAGCGCCAAGAAGGTGACGGTCACCAAGGACGACACGCTCATGCTGGACGGCGCGGGCTCGGCCGACGCCGTGGAGGAGCGCGGCAACCTGCTGCGCGCGTCCATCGATGCGACCACGTCGGACTACGAGAAGGAGAAGCTGCAGGAGCGTCTGGCCAAGCTGAGCGGTGGCGTGGCCGTCATCAAGGTGGGCGGAGCCTCGGAGGTGGAGGTGAACGAGAAGAAGGACCGCGTGGTGGACGCGCTCAACGCGACGCGTGCCGCGGTGGCGGAGGGCATCGTGCCGGGTGGCGGTGCCGCGCTGCTGTGGGCCTCGCGCTCGCTGTCGGCGCTGTACGACTCGTGCGCGAACCTGGACCAGAAGGTGGGCGTGGAGATCGTGGAGCGCGCGTGCCGCGCGCCCGTGACGCAGATCGCCAAGAACGCCGGCCACGAGGGCGCCGTGGTGGTGGGCAAGATGCTCGAGAGTAGCGAGTCGTCCTTTGGCTTCAACGCGCAGACGGGCGAGTACGTGGACATGGTCAAGGCCGGGATCATCGACCCCACCAAGGTGGTGCGCACGGGTCTGGTGGACGCCTCGAGCGTGGCGTCGCTCATGATGACGGCCGAGGCGCTGATCGCCGACCACCCGGAGGAGGCCGGCGCGGCTGCTGGCCCGCCCATGGGCGGTATGGGCGGCATGGGCGGCATGGGTGGCATGGGCGGCATGATGTAAGTCGAGGACGCCGTTTAGCCCAGCCCAGCCAGTCCACGATCGCTCGCTCGACGATCTCGCGGTGTTCTAGCAGAGGCTCCGGGTGGCGAATGGGAGGAGACTGCTGTGTTCTGCTGGCCGGACGCATGGCGCGTATGGTCGGAGAAGCTCCTGGAGACTCGATCGACCCCACCAGCGTGCTGTTGCTGCTTCCGTTGTCGACTGCAGGTAGCGGAGGACGTGGAGGCGAAATAGATTATTATATCGCAACTCACCCAAGTCGGGTCGCACTCTGGTGTCGCGTTGGCGTGTGCTGCAGCGCCAAGTCGTCGGGTTGGTTCGTGGCGACGGAGTCCATTAGGGACACAAGAGCGGCTGGTTTGTAGCAAATTGCTACTAGCAACGCTGTAGTTGTCGTGGTTGTAGTTGTCTGGCGTGATGTGCCATGCAGCCGTAGACGACAGGGCCGTAAGCGTCGAAGCCGAGGATGATGGCAAGCGTCTTTGGAGTGTGGAAGCAGTGCTGGCAGTGGGGCCCCAAGGCCGAAGCTGCTGTTGCTGGCTCCAACCTTTTCGCCAGTTGGAGAGGAATGGCGACATGAACTTGGCGGTGCGGTGCCATTTCCAGCCGGAGCTTCCAGTCTGGAACGACGCGAGCACGTGCATGTGCTGCTTTGCTGCCGTAGGAGGGCATTGCGCTGCTGGCCAAGTGGCCACTGGCCACCAAAGGCCGAGAGAGTGTGCGTGCCCCCAGCGAGTCGCAAGCGCGTACACGTCATGAAGCGTCGACGTCTGGAATCCTGAACGACGCAACCGCGGAAGGAGTTTGTTCAGATCATCTGGAACACGGCATTTGAAGTGGTAGCCGCCCGAAGTGCCGAAATAAGACTGGACAAACGCCGGAATAAACAGTGTATGTTTGATTTAGTAAGCGAAAACGAACGAACGAGGCCACTTTGCAAGCGTGCCGCGAAGCCTCGGCGACCACTTGGGGCGCCACCGACTCACAAACGCAGCACCTAGCGTCAGCAAACACCGGTATTTGGCTCTACATTTACAGTCTACCAGCGATATATTGCCGCGCTCAACACCATCCTAGCTAAAGGCGGGTATGATTTACGTATCCCATCGGGCAAATATATCTGTGGAATGCTGCCTTTCAGACTTGAGCAGCAAGCAATTCGCGGCACCAATAGCGGCGCGGGCTGAAACCGCGACCACTAGTGTGGGTATGTGTATGGGTAGCTCCTTTCTCCGTTTCTTGCGAGCTTTCTGGGAGATTTTGACATACGCACGCGATTTGTGAACGCATCTTGAGGTCGGCGTCCCCCACTTGGACGCGGGTGGGGAAAGCTTCCAGACCGGTTCGGTCAACCTCGAGTTGGAGGAGGTCGATCACCCAGGCCCGATAGATAGACAGCGAGAAAATTGGACACGGAGCCTTGCCGATTTCAACTTTGCATGTGCCGAGACAGCATCTAAACACGTTAAAACGGCATGCACTGCGGATTAGACACGTACCACGCAGTGGTACTGCGTGAGGTATCTATGTGACTGCCCCCTTGCCGTCATCATCGCTGCCGCGCATCAACACCCCACATCTCCAGCCCAAAGCAACTGGTGCCAGATGCCCAAAGCAGCTAGCTTCGGGCGCGCGGCGCTTCCTGCCTGCCTGCGGGCCTCAAAACGGTGCTCCAGACTGTTGGCCCTCTCTATTTTGGGTCCGCGGGATCGCAATCAGCTCGCCTCGAGATGATGGCAATCGAATCGGATGAAGTTGAACTTGTTCCCCACTTCACCGACTAAGAGCAAGTGTACATGGTAATAAGTCGACGAACTCCAGCCAATCTCTCACTCTCGCTTTCGCCTTGCAAGCCCCAAGCACGTCTCTTCGTTCTTCCCCGTGCCAAGCAAGACAACGACTGCGACTGGAGCCGCCATGGCGCAAGCGAGCCCCGCCAATGCCTCCAAGATCGGCCTGGACTCGGGTGCGGCGCTCATGGCCGAAGGTCCGCAGGCGCTGCACGATCACTTGGCGTCCAGGATCGAGACGGCCATGGGTCGCGCCATGCCACAGATGGACGTGCGCTTCCGCAACCTGTCGGTCACGGCAGACATTGCGGTGGCGGAGGACGACAGCTCCAAGTTCGAGTTGCCTACAATCGCCAACACGCTCAAGAAGGCCTTCGCGGGCCCCAAGAAGCGCGTGGTGCACAAGGAGATCCTCAAGGATGTGAGCGGCGTCTTCCAGCCGGGCAAGATCACGCTGCTGCTGGGCCAGCCCGGCTCGGGCAAGTCGGCGCTCATGAAGATGCTGGCCGGCCGCTTCCC
>JAADYJ010000852.1:0-13642 GCA_023338205.1 Halophytophthora polymorphica
AGCACATTGCTGAACGGGATGCAGTAGCTGCTTCTCCACCTGCGTCCGGGTCGCCACGCACCGTGGGAAGGCCACCTGCCGCGGTCTGGTACTGGCTAACTAAGGACGTCAACCCGCAGCAGTCACGCGAGTCGTTGTGCATCTACTGCAAGCGCCTCGTTTCGCATGGGCGATACGCCCCTAAAGACGCGGAGAAACATCTGAGGGGATGCCCCAAGTTCGTGGCATTGGTGGCGGAGCTGGCCCCTTCCCGACGGCCGGCATGGTATCGCGAGAGGGTGCGCTGCTGCCAAGTTCCGGACTGCAACAATGCTCGCGTTCGCGGTGGTTTCTGCCGACGTCACGACGAAAAGCGACTCTGTGCTGTGGAAGGCTGTTCTCGAGTGGCGAATGGGCTCAAGTGTCGCGCTCAAGTGTCGCGCTCAAGTGTCGCGCTCATGGCCACGAGCATAGGCGCGTCTGCCGAGTACCGGGTTGCAGAAGCTTGGCGA
The DNA here is from genome assembly GCA_023338205.1 of Halophytophthora polymorphica. Taxonomy (NCBI): domain Eukaryota; phylum Oomycota; class Peronosporomycetes; order Peronosporales; family Peronosporaceae; genus Halophytophthora; species Halophytophthora polymorphica. Next base: position 492 of record JAADYJ010000852.1, read on the forward strand.
AGACTCGCGGTAAGTGTCAGCGCCACGCCACCTCGATGGATACACTCGGTTTCATCAGTGGCAGCGGGCCCAGAAATGCCCAAGCAACCATGTACGCACGATACGCGGCAGCACCTCAAGATCTTTTCCAGGCGACACACGGACTAGCCAAGGAGAATGCATGTAGTACGACGACCCAGAGCGGTATTGGAACGTGCTGCTCCAGGTTCAGGCGCGCAGAGGGAACCATGTGGCTCGGCGCTGGTGGCGACGGAGTGCAAGATGGTACATTGTCCTATCGTACTACCTAAAGTCTGTCATACCTTGCCAGCAGCTCTGCCCCCACTCAACCAGCAGCGGCGTGCGTCGAGAAGGTCAGACGGAAGAGCTTGTTGTCGTTCCCGTCGGGCGTGTGGCCTCCGAAGACGTACATGGCCTCGTCGTACACCACGACGCGGTGCCATTCACGCGGCATCTGCGGGGGGTCGGTCCTGGCCTGCTTCCAGGTCGGCATCTCCCCTTCTGTTCACCCAGCTCAGCCACACAGTGCAGTCGCATTAGCCTCCACACAGCGCAATGACACACTTGGGTTTACTGGGCACGTACCGAGTTCCAGGACGTTCACGTCCCCTTTCAAGCAGCCGCTGTTGCCTCCGTAGACAATGAGCTTGGAGCCGATGCTGGCACCAGAGTGCGTGTAGCGTGGTGCCGGGCCTCGCCCGAGGGTCTCCACCTTCCGCCACACGCAGTCGACGGCGTCTTTCGACACACTCTCTGCATCAACGGCGTCAGCACCACACAAGACACGCATACCAGCCGCAGAGACGGAGGCTTACCGATCTCGAAGGCGTAGAGCTGGCCGCGCCGAAACTTGCCATCGTAGCCGCCAAAGATGTACATCCGGTCCTTGTTGACGCACACCGAGTGCGTGGACGCCGGGCCCGGGAGATCCCCACTCGGACTCAGTTCCATCCATGTCGGCTTCTCCGTGTCTGGCACAAGTCACACAAGCCGGCGTCAGGAAATACTGGGAGACTGAGGGTATAATGGGATTCGTATTGCGGCGTACCGAAACGCAGGGCGAACGTGTCGCTCAGCCGCTGCGGGTGGCCGTAGCCGCCGTACAAGATCGCCATGCCTTGCACCACAGCCACCGAGTACCAGTAGCGCATGGACGGCGGCTTCCCAGCCACTTCCACCTTCTTCCATTTCCATTCCTCGGATTCTGACACCACAAGCAGCACAGCCACAGAACAAAGTTGTAAGAAACCGCATCGCCACAGCAAACTCGCACACCCAAGATCGTCGAGACGTACTGAGGTTGAGCGCGTGCAGCTCCGTGAGGAACTTGCCGTCGATGGTGCCTCCGATCACGTAGAGGACGTCCCCAATGACAAAGATCTGTAGGAGACTCCCGGACGGCGGCGGCGTGCCGCTAAGCGGTGGCTGGATCCATTGTGGCGTCGGCGACTCGGCCAAGTCCAGCACGTGCAGGTCGTTGAGCCGCAGCTTGCCCACGATGCCGCCCACGACGATGAGGCGACTGCCGTAGACCGCAAAGCCACAGTCGTACCGCTGCTCTGGGGCCGTGCCGCCAGTCTCCACCAGTCGCCACTCCAGCGCCACGAGCGCTCTCTCGCTTGTTTTGCTCTTGCGCGGCCTCACCTTCCGCTTGCCGGCCGTGTTGCTGGCCGCGCGGGGGCTCTTGGCCGCCGGCTTCTTGGCGTCTTTCTTGGACGCAGCCGGCGGTGCTCGGGCGCTGGAAGACGCACTAGCACTCGCGTCCGCCTTCTTCTTCTGTGCGGACCGTGGACGACGCGCAGGTCCGGGCGTGGAGCTGCCGCTGATAGAAATTCTGGCCGCGACCGCCGGCGGAGGGCGGTCGCTGTCGGAGGACACCAGGTCCGCGAGGTCGATCATGTCGTCCAGATCGCTCAGGTTGTCCAGCTGCAGGGGCAGGTCGCTCGGGTCTGGGAGGAGGTCGGGGTGCAGCGTGCTCTTGCTGGAGTCGAAGCCCTCCGAGGTGGACACTGCGCCGTTGGTGAGACGTGCTTGCTGCAGCTGTAAGAGCGCCGGAGGACCGTCGTGGACTGCAGACATGCCGGAAGACAAGGCTTCAATCTGTGCAGCACATGGCCGAGGTCCACAGACGTTAGCAGGTGAAGCAGTAAGCTGGGGAAAGCACAGAGAAAGCGAGAGTCCGACGTCTTGCTCTGCGGGCGAGTGGCCAAAGTCCAGCGACGTGATCCCATCCATCGCGGACGCCACCGGGAGCGACAGCATGGACTCCTCACGACCCACTTTGAAGAGCTGCTGCGCCTGGCAGAGCGGACAGCCGCCGATGGCCGAGAGCGCCTGCTGCATGCAGTAGAGGCACAGCACGTGGCCGCAGTCCTGACGGATGGGCAACTGCGTCAAACGCAGACAGATCGGGCACGGGAAGCCGCTGCTCAGGCCGCTACTGCCCGGCGCGAACTGCAGGTGGAAGGCGTGCGAGGCCTCGGCGCCGTACCACTCGTCCTCGTCCGTGAGGTGGCCGGGCGACGGCAGCAGCGCCAGGTCCCCTCCCGGCACCTCGCTCTTCTCTTCGTGCTCGTCATGATAGCTGCTCTGGCGCGCCGCCGGCCTCGCCGCCTCGGACGAGGACGAGCTGGAGCCATCCGCGCGCGCAGACCGCTGGTTCCTGTCCGTGGAGGCCATTCTCGCCCGTGCTGGAGCTGCCGTCTGGCCTTTGACTGGGGTTGACGCCCCCTCGCGTCTTCCGCTGGATTTCCACGCAGACGCGAGCGCCCTCTTAACGACCGGAGCGCGGGGAAAGGCAGAGTGCTGGCCTGCAGAGGGAGCGCAGGGCACAAGGGCGCTTGGCTTGCTTCTCCGGCGTCCCGCGAGCGCCGCCCTGCGCTCGTGCCGTTCGTCGCTGGCTCGCTCGCGGTCAGCGCTCCGAGATTCGTGTGCCATCAAGCTAGCGCCTTTGGGGACTTCTTCGCGCGCTGATTGGCTGAAAATGGAAGGCGTGGCGAGGGCCTGAATAGTAGCCTCCGCCTGTCGAACACGCGAAAAGGAGCTGAACACGGCGTTGGGCAACCAGCTGGTGGAGCGACGGCGCTGGCGGCGCGCGGATTGGTGGAATTGGCCAATGACCCGCTTGGATTGGCGGATTCTCGAATGGCACTGTGGCACCCGCCTCTTCCGGCCCGGATTTGCAGCACTCGGTTCGGGCGGAGACCCCAGGCCTGCACTCCGCCGCCCTGCCAATGGCTCTCTGCAGCCCAGGCCGCTGCAGCAGCGGTCAGGAAGCCACCACTTCGTGTCGCAGCTGCCCTAGTTGCTGCCCAAACTTCCCGGCGGGATCGCGACCGCGGAGTCTCCATCGAGTGACTGAAAGCGTTCATCGAGGGTTGACTGGTTCCTGCACGCTTCCGTGCCAAGAGAGATCGCGTGGAGGCCGCAGGACTTGATGGGTCATGCGCGCGCTGATGCCGCGCAGATATGCAGCCGTGGGTGAAGTTGTGCGGTCGCGGCCGCGTTGGTGGGTGGGCGACGGCGAAGCGGCTTGGCGACAGCGCGTTCTCGTGGCCAATGCGTCCTGAGACTGGCTCGAGCGCATGCGTGGCTCCGGGGCCCATGGTGGCGCGTTTCTTAAGGTTTTTGAGCCTCGCGTACTTGTCCGTCTCGAAACTCGTACGAAGAGGATTGCGAACAAGTAGTCACGTCCGGCAACTTTCGGTTTACCACAGAGACGAGTCGACAGCATCACGCACCGACATTGGACGTTGGCACCGCACAGGCACTTCCGACCCGCGGGCAGATGCACCAAGCAACACCGACATCCAAAACAATCAAAATATGTATGATGCCGGCATAGCTGCGTGAATGCAGCGACGAGGCGCGTAAAGGGCGTCTCGTGCCAGCCCCGTGGAATGCACCACCTCTGGACAAGCAAGCAGACGCGCTGAAAGTAAAACATACAATCGAGGCCTTCCCAGCAACGCGCACGGCTTCGGAGTTGCAGATCTGCGCCTCGCCTGTCTCAATCGTCCTCCTCGTTGATGGTGAGCGCGTTCTCGGGGCTGTTGCGGTCCTCAAACCCGATGGAGCAGTTGACGTCGTCGTCCGGCATGTGATAGAGGCATTTGCTGATGAGGAACTCCTGGCGGTACTTCTGCGCGCGCACGTCGTCCGGCACGTCGTCGATGCAGACCTCCAGCAGATACTTGAAGAAGAACATGCTGCTGATGAAGAGCGTGAACATCCACACGCGCGCGGCCGTGGACACGCCGGTGAAGAACTCCCCCGTGAAGATGACTACGGCGCCGTTGGTGCACACCGAGATGGCCGCGAAGGCCTGCAGCACTTGATACCAGTAACCCATGCTGCGGACATTGCGCGGTCGCGGACGACGCGACTCGAAGATGAGGCGGTAGGCGTCCAGCCGGATCTCGAAGTAGTTGTTCACGTACGAGAGCAACGGCGCGAACGGGAAGGCCACCACGAACATGGTGGTGAAGCCGAACTGCAGTGCCATCTCCGTGTAGTCGTCGAACGTGCCTTGCCAGTCGTACTGCGTCATAAAGAGTTCGTGCTCGGCCTCGGACTTGTGGTTCTCCTCCAAGTGCCCCAGCAGGCGGTACTTGTTCACGTACACCCAGAAGCGCGGGATGGCCACCTCCGTGACGTTCCCCACAAAGAGCCGCGAGCAGAACACGATGGCTAGCATGTACTCGAGCTCATGCATGCAGCTCACGTCGCAGCCTTCGAAGCCGGCCTTGAGGAAGGCCACGTAGAAGAGACCCGCGTAGTTGTTCACGAACTGGAAGATGACGGTCTTGACGATGAGGCTGTTCTCGTACTCCATGTCGGTGCGGTGGTTCTCCTGGTCCACGAGCAGGATGGACACGTAGTTGTAGATCTTGGTCATGATGGAGATCTGCACCACGTTGGCAAAGGCGGCCACCATGGAGCCGTACTTAATGTCGTCCACCATGAGCTTGCTCGAGTCCTTGCCCTTGGTGAGGTCGTACTGCAGCATGAAGATGGACGACACGATCGCGAAGACGATGAGGATGAGAAAGGAGATGACCACCCAACTGTAGGCCACGCGCTTGAGCTTTTCGCGCGGACTGAAGTAGCGCGTCGACTTGCCATTGATAGGCGACGGGATGCGCTCGCCGTGGAACTGCGGCCGCAGCACCGCCGTCTCCGTGTAGTGGGCCGTGCCCCAGCGCAGCGTCTCGCGCGAGTTCAGGCGCTTCCAGTTCTCGAGATAGATGGTCATCCAGATGGTCATGAAGGCGCCGAAGCACGGCGAAATGTACGCGAACACGGCGTTGTAGTCGCTGCCCGGGATCGTGTAGCTCAGCGTGCCCGTGATGATGCCCACGAGCGTCGGGTACAGCAGCCACTTGGTGTAGTGCCCCAGGTACAAGAAGTACAGCGATACCTTGACGCCAAAGTACTTGCAGATGCGGTCGAAGGGTTGGTTCATGGGCGACGTGTTCCAGACGATCCAGCTCTCTTTCAGCGCCATCTTCTCGTCCTCCTCGTGCAGGGGGTAGCTCTCGATCATGATGCCCTCGTAGACCAGGCGGTCGATGTCGCAACCCGCGCCCGTCTGGTGGTTGGTGATAATGTGCTCGATGAGCGCGATGCGGTCCGTGCTGGCGAACAGCGAGCCGTTTGGGCCCTTCTTCTGGTAAAAGTGCTGCAGGTCGCGCGCCTGGAAGTACGGCGCGTAGATGTAGTCGAAGGGCGAGTAGCTGTACGTCTGCTTCACATCGCGGATCGGGAAGGGCGCGATGCCGTACTCCGGGATGCCGTTGAAGGACGCGCGGCGTAACTCGGTCGGGTCCAGCTGCAGGTGCATCTTGAGGTACTCGGCCTCGCGCTTCATGAGCTCCTCGGGCGCGCGGATCTTGCAGAACACAAGCTCGTGGCCCACCGAATAGAAGAGCTTGAGCTGCAGCCCGGCGGCGCGCAGCTTCTTGAGGATGGTATCGCGCTCATCGCTCACCTCAATCACCTCTAGCGCCGGCTCCGGGAACACGATCACGTAGTCCCAGCGCCCCATGAAGTCCGTGCTCGTGCTCGACGTGCCGTAGTCCTTGCTCAGCGGCACGCGCAGTCGCACTTCGGCCGTCTGCGGCTGCGGATACGGGTCTGTCATGCTCTGAGCAGCGCCAGGGCTGCAGAGCGTAGCGTGCAGAGCTTACTGCCTGAAGTGCTTCTGCTGGCATGAGCGGCCGTGGGCCAGCGACAGTAGTAATGTTGCTGGAGCGGCATTTGAGTTGCGGCTGTTGCTGGACCAGGATTCTGATTTCTGAGAATCTGAATGCGACTACCAGGTAGTCACGAACGAGTTGCGCTTCAAGATCGCCCACGAACTCGGTCATGGCAGTGGATGGTTCGCTCACATTGAGCTCAACTGCAACTGCGTTCGACACGACTTCACTCGCTCCGCGTATGCCTACCGTACAGCCGCGTCCTTCGGGTGCAGGCGATGTGTAGCAGCGATGGCGAAAGCGTGCCAGTCGAGTCGCAAGCGGGTCCCAACGTTCGACTTCAATTCGGGCCCGGATCTGCCACCTTGACGAACAAAGAGCTCGCTCGCGTGGCAGGTTCACTGCAGACTCGCCAACCGTCAAGGTGCTGGTCAAAAAGATAAACACCGCTGGAGGTAAGCATCCAGAGGACCTTGGCTTCGGGTCGGGGGTGGACTCGGTTCGCCCGTTCGTTCCGGAGTAGTAGACCTCGTCCGGACTGCAGCGCTTGTTGTCCAGTGCACTCATGATGTGAGACTGGGCAGTCGAGGTCAACAACTTCTGCACTTGGCCAGCTCGGACTTGATCCGCTCTGGTTTGCATCCAGCCAGCTCTGGTATGCGCCACTGCCTCCGAACGCAGGGAGTTGCAACTCATTCGCGAAGCTCTCGTGCTGCGCTGCCATTCACAACTATCCGCTGATTTGGACCGGTCCAAAACCAAGCTAATCGTGCTCGACGAGCTCATCAGCTTAATCTGCGGCTTCACCGCGCACTTATTTGGGTTCGATTGTCTTGAGATTATGTTCGAGGGGCCCTTCGGCCTTTTTGGTTCAATTGTCTTGAGAGCAGTCAAGAGTGTGAAGCCATGCGCTCCCGACGATTGGTGCAGCACCTCAGCACCTGCGGATAACTCGCGCGTGCTGTTCACTCGGTGTCGGTTATAGAGCGCGTGACGAGCGCTGGCAAGATTTCAGCAAAGCGCCCAACGGCCACACTAACGCGCAGATCCCGTGGATTTGGCTCCACGCGGTGGGACTGAACCGGCCCCAACACGCAACCAACCTGGGATTTTCCGTTGGATCGCGAGTCTACATGAAGCCCGAGCACAAATCGACGCGTAGTTAGCAACGAATCCACGCGACGGGCTGAATGCTTGCGGAAAGCGGTCGTGTGCAGGGCCATTGGCTGCAGCTGCGGCAGTTCCAAGCCCTACGCAACCGCAAAGCCGCTAAGATATCGCAGATTAAATCGGGGACAAGGTTGCATGGGCTCTGTTTCGCTCTGGTGCTTGGAGTGGAATCGGTGTCCGTTGCCCAGGCACTGAGGACGGGCTTCTCATTTAGTTTCGTCTCCAGGAAGTTCTCCAACGGGAATGGAAACGGACGCAATTGATCACGAGCGCAAATGGGACCGCGCGCAAGCCGAAGCGTGGGCAAGTGGCGCGTGTGCTGGGGCCGGATCAATTGGCACGGCCAGTAATGGCTACAGCCCGATCCTCACGGAAGTGATGAGGGTCGGCTTCGCAGATAGAGCGGCCTCAAGGCAGCCTCGAAGCCTGTCGTCAGCCAAACGCTCTCGACCGTACCAGGGTTGGCTAGGTGGGCACATTCGCGGCCGCAGAACCCCATACTGATCCCACGTCATTCCGATGCCCGAGGGCGGATAAGCTCTGTCTGCGGCTCGAAGTGACCCCATGGAGTCCTAGGTGCACTTGCACTGGCGACTTTCCAGAACGGCGGCAACAAGAGGTGCCAAGCGTCCATGGCGTGCTGGGCTCCCCCCTCTAGGCTGTCCTCGCATCAGATTATCCATGCAAGTGCAGCCGTCCACCCGCATGGCTTCAGGCACGCAGCGTGCAGTCTACGCGACCTCGTGAGCCAAAGTATTGCGGTGGCCGCAGCAGTCTGAACGTTTCCGAAAGGCTCTAGCCTCTGCAGCATAATTGGCACTCGCGCGCGTCGTCGTGAGCCGAGAGCCTTGGGCGAGGGCTCAAAAGTCACCCTTGCCGACGACTGGAACCGCGCTGGCATTCCTCGGACACCGTCCGATCGCAGTGAAGTGAGTCGAAGGCGGCCGGCCGTTGCGGCTTCTCGTCCCGTGTCGGAGAAGGCGCCGCTAAGAACGCTGGGGGATGACGCTGGGCCGCGTCATCCAATCCTTGGCTGGGGAAGTCGATGACCGCCCGGCCTGGCCCAACATACGATAGGGTTTTGCCTTTGACATGCCGCCAAGTGGTGTGCACGAACTGGATCGGGGCGGGTTGCCTGCGAGGCGGAGACATATCAGACGGCTCAATATACGTCTGCAGAGGTTTTCACCAGCAAACAAAAGTACCTAGAACCTGTGATTTACGATATCCCATAGCAAGCATATTGTACAGGGAATAATATTATGGGGGTGCTTACCATGAGGAGCTCAACTGGACAGAGTGATGGTGCAGAGGGCTTGGGGCCACTTGGTGACCAGCGCCAGCGGCGGTTACGCCCCAAGCGCGCCAACGCCTCCAAGCCGGTCCGCCGAATCTCTCGCTCATGCGGCTGGCGTCATCTGGCGCTCGCCAGCAGCGCCGCCCGTCCAGTTGTCGGCCTCGCGCAGTGCAGGCAGGAGGCATTCCCGCTTCCGCCCGCTCGAACGAAAGGCCGGACGTGGAGCAGCATGTGCGCGCTGGACGAGCCGCGCAAGCCACGCGAGCGCCGCGTGCTCACGAACGCGAGCTCCGGCAGCGCGCTGACCTTCCTGTCCTCAGCGGCGTCGCAGCGGTCCACGATGGTGTCCGAGTCGCCGTCGCTGCTGGCCACCGAGGCGCTGGAGGACTGGATGTACTGGCAGCGCGACGCGAGCAAGCCGCAGTGCTGGACCAAGGTCTACGGCGTGCTGAACCACGAGTTCCTGTGGCTCTTCAAGGGCAACCACTCGCACAAGACCATGTTTCTGCAGATCGCCGTGGCCAGCGTCGAGGCCTCGGGCGAGCGCCAGCTGCGCCTCGTGGACCCCAACGGCGAGGACATGGAGATCTGGCTGCTGGACACGGACAGCTTCCTGGCCTGGCGCCTGCGCCTCGAGGAGGCCTCCGCGCTCACGTCGCAGTTCTTCCGCATGACGGAGATCGAGGCGCGCCGGTTGCCGCGGAGTAGCGCCTACCGCGGCAGCCTCGTCACCTACCGTCGCGCCACCAAGCGCGCGCGCTGCAAGGCGGCGCTCGCCTGGGTGGCTACGCAGTGGCGCCGAACGTTTGTGCCTTCCGATCGTTGAGGGCTCTGAAGGCTTAAAGGCTGAGGCTGCGGGACGTCTCAACACTAATCGCCGCAACAGCGACACCCAGCCGTTGCAGCGTGTCTCGGCACAAGCGGGCGCTGCATGGGCGTCGGCGAAGCCCAGGGAAGCGAGGCGCGAGGCGCGAGGCGACCAGCTGTGTGGATAACGCCGCCAGTCTCCGCGCGACGCCGACGCGGTGCCACGGCGTCGGGCCTTCTTCTCCCGTCGCCGCCGGGGACGCATCTCACGTTCGGTGTGCCGCGGGAAAGCGCGCTTCAACTCCGGCGGCCACGACCAGCTGGGACAACGGGGCTCACCGCCAAGCTGCATGGCTGCAGAGTGTGAGATGTGAGCTCCCCATGATTTATGAATGCACGCCCACCCTATTTATCCCGGCGAGTTTCGAGTTTTCTTTCCAGTGGCTCCACGATCTTCCTCGACCTTGTGAGATCCAAGCAGGCTCGGCCTGGGTTCGTGCTGGAATCTCCGCCGTAGACCGGCGTGACAGTACAAACACGAGCCCGCATGCTCTCTGTCCGGAGCTCCCGCCGCGCTTTCTGCGTCCTCGAGAGACGGCGGACGTGCCACGGCCATCGTCTCTCGCGGCCCCGGCACGGGACAAGCAGCAAGTTGCAGCAACGGTTGTTGCCAGCAACGCGGCGCTTCTCGCTCGTGCACGCGGGCCGCCATTCGCGTCAAAGTGGCGTCATCCCCGGCGGTGGTCGTGACGCAGAGCTGCCCGGCGCGCGGATCGATCCCCGCGGCCACCTGGCGCGCCACATAGTCCGCCTCGCGCGCGGGCGTCAGTGTCCGCGGCGCCATGCGGGCGCGGCCAGCAGGGGCAGCAAGGGCGCGCTTCAGCGATCTGCGCGGCGGCGGCTTTCCAATCCTCGCGGCGGAGATCTTACCTTCCTCGGCGGGGCTGGTGGTCATCATGCGGTGGCGGCCCAGTAGACTTCACCCACGCGCGCTGCAACAGCAAGAATGTCTTTTCACAGGGTGTGATTCAGCTTGCAAAGTAAGATGTGCCGGGTTTTGAGTCGGATGCGAATGGACGGGGGTATGCGTTCTGACAGGGACCTGGGTTGTCGGTGAATCGTTGCCGGCAAGTTCCCTATAAAGTGGAGGCTGCGTCCGCGTTCAACCGCGCTATACCCGCTTTCCAGCGCGAGTGCGCCCGTATCAGGTCGCTTCTCCCCGGACACAGAGCCCTCTCAGCAATCCACAGCAGCACCTCGGGCCACAAAGTGGGCGTATGATCGCGTGTCTCGCCCAAGCGCCCAACGGGGTGAGAGGCGGTCCGGTCGCTCTGGATGGGGGGAAGAGCTCGAGGCTTGAGGCTCCGGCCATGGCGGCGGCGGAAGGGAGCGGCCACTTCCCAATTTGCGGCCGCGGGCGGGCGGCACGACACGCACGCACGCGCAGGACGAGCGACCCGAGAGCAGCAGCATGCGGCGGCTGTCCCTCACGGCCATGCCCGAGGCGCGCGGGCGGCGCGCAAGCCTGAGCGGCAAGCGCACGCCGAGCCGCAGCACGCGCAGCCTGCGCTCCACTTTTGGCAACTTCAGCATGATGTCCTCGGCCTCGACGCAGTCCAGCGGGTCACTCACGTCGCTCAACACGCTCTCGAGCTCCTTCCTGGGCGAGGAGGACGACGAGGAGGACGAGGACGAGGGCGGCTGCAGCCAGCAGGGCTGGATGTACTGGAAGCGCGAGCGCGACTGCTGGCTCAAGGTGTACGCGCGGCTGCGCAACGAGCTGCTGTGGCTTGCCAAGGGCGCCGACGACGCCGTGGCGCTCGTGCAGATCGCTGTGCGCAGCGTGGAGCGCACGGCCATCGGCGGCCTGCACGCGCGCGGGCCCAGCGGCGAGTGCATGGAGCTCTTCGCCTACGAGCGCGAGCACACGGGCGTATGGGCAGACGCGCTGCAGGTGGCAGCCTCGCTCACGCGCTCGTACGAGCGCGCGGTGGCCGCCGCGCAGCCGTGCGGCGCCGCACCGCGGCCCAGTCTCCCGCGTCGCCAGCAGAAGGAGGTGGACCAGATCTACACGGGCACGCTCGTCATCTACGAGAAGGAGCGCACGACGACGCCCTGGAAGAAGTTCTGGTCGCCCAAGCGCCTACGCGACGCCTGCAGGCGGCGGCTCGAGAAGTTCGTGGACGGCCTCGAGCAGCGCTGAGCCGCTCGCAGTCGGCGCCACCAGCGTCGCATGCAGTACCCCGGGATTATTTATTCACATCCGCTAGTCTCACTTTATTTATGACCAGCACCACCGAAGAAGAACAACAGGAAATTCCAAGCCATCGCTGCCTCTTTGCCTTGATCCACCACACACAGCGAAGCGACGTCGTGTCGCGACGTCGTCTCCGCCTTCCGCGGCGCTCTTGGCGCTGGTCGTGGACCGGCCGCGCCGCGCTCGCTGACTCGACGCGCGTCCGCGTCGTCCTCTTGTCGCTTGGCGCCCTCTGTCCTCTGTTCTCTGTCCTCTGACCTCTGACCTCGCCCTCTGCTCGCCTCACGGCGGCGCGCGACGCGAAGCCAGCGCCGCCTGGTGATCATAGAACTCGGTGGTCCAGCGCCACAGGTGCAGCTTCTCCACCTCGCGCGCGGCCCGGAGCGGCGCAGGGTCTCGCGGGTTGCTGAACATGAGGTCCAAGTGGTGCGCGGCGCCCGGGATCCGCAGCGCCACGACGGAGTCCGAGGCGCTCTCCAGCACGCCCGTGCCGGCGCACGGGTCGTAGTCGCCGTTGGAGAAGACGAGATTGCTGGCCGCCGCCACGGCCCGGCGGCCGCCGTACTGCGTCGTGGGCCACAGCTGGGTGGCGTCCACGCCCCACTCGGCCCGACAGCTCGCGTTGTCGGCCGAGTAGTTCCACGGCACGGCCCAGAACATGTCGTGCACGCCGTCGCTGCTCAGCGGGCCGTAGAGCTCCGTGCAGAAGAGGTAGTCCCAGAAGCTGGCGTCGGCCGCCGACGCGTCCGAGGCCGCCGCCAACTCGTAGCACTGCTGGTCCTGCGTGCTGTTGTAGTACACGCCGATGGTCCGGGCGAAGGCCTGCAGGAGCCGCAGCTCGCCGGGCTCCGACTCGGGGAAGTCGTCGGCCAGATGGGAGCAGGCCACGCGCATGGGGTAGGCCGGCAGCACGCTTTTGCCGTTCATGATGTACGACGACGGGTACGGGTAGTTGCCCATAGCCATGTAGTCGAAGGAGCCTCTGGCCCAGGCGATGAGCGCCTCCACGTCTTCCTCAGAGTCCAAAGCCGTGGTAGCGCACAGCGCGAGCGCCTCGCGGAGCTGCTGTCGCCCTCGTGCGGTCTTCCCCAGCGCGCGGATGGTCGGCCATGCGCGTCGGACATTCGGCACGCAGTTCTCCGCTGCGCCAGCTTCAAGAGACGCGTCGAACGTGACGAGACGAGAGTATGAGCCAATGTCCGGGGGAAGCTCGTCCCCTAGATACTGCAGAATTGGAGCAGATGCAGCGATGACGCCGTCGATGATGTGAGGGTACTTCATACGGAACCACGAGCCCAGCATGCCGCCGTACGAACCACCGAAGCCCAGCACCGGGATATCACGAGCATACTGCTCCTTCAAGTACGTGATGAGAACAGCATAATCGGCGATGGCTTGCTCCGTCGACAGGTATTGCATGTGG
>JAADYJ010000853.1:0-13636 GCA_023338205.1 Halophytophthora polymorphica
CCGTTCTTGACGATGCGCTCCGCGATGGGCGCGTAGTCCATGCCCACGTCGGCGAAGATGCTGTTGTTGGACGTCCAGCCGTACGCCATGCGCTCCGGGTTCTTCTCGTAGTTCTTCAGGTCCACGTACTCGTCGTCCTCGTAGTCTCCGAACGCGATCTCGGCCGTGCGTCGGACGTTCCCGGACACCACGCACACGCCCATCTGGTTCATAATGTCCACGATGCCTCGCACTGACAGCGGTTTGCCTGCAAGTGGCGCCAAGATCGACTGGATGGCCTCGTGTAGAGCGGTAAGGGACCCTGCACCGGAGCTGACACCGCCAAACCCCTTGATAGGAACGCCAGCCGGCCGGATGAGCGAGTAGTCGAACCTGGGCGTGGGCTCGTGCAGGAAGTGAGCGTCCAGCAGCATCTTGACAGACTCTACCCAGCCTTCACGCGAGTCCGGGACCGTGAATGTGACGGTCTGGGTGTCATCGCAGCCACGAACGAGCACTTGGCCGGCGCCCTTCGTGTCGAACCCCACGCCAACGCCAAGCATGGCCGCCTCCATGAGGAAGCAGAAGGGCTCGGCAGGGGTGGAGAGCTCCTGGATGTCAGCGGTGGAGACGAAGGCGCAGTTGTTGAGCGCCGCGTAGAGACCGCGCTCCTCCGTGATGGGGGAGCCCATGGCCCAGAGGCCTCGGCCTGGCGGCGTGAACTTCATGTGGAAGATGCGCGTGTACATCTCCTCGGCCGTGAGCTGCGCCTCGTGCTCATCCCAGAGCTGCGCCGGATCCTGCTGCAGCAGCCACTTCTTCTGCATGTTAAAGGTGCCGTTCACCACGCGCGCCACGGTCTCGAACCAGCGTTCTTTGGCCCCGTCGGCCTTGACGCGCGAGTACGTGCGCATGTACACGAGCTCGCCGAGCCCATTGAAGCCGAAGGGCGGCGTCACGTCCTCGAAGCCGGCCACAAAGCTGCACAGCAGAGCAAACCCCCGCAGCAACGGTGAGTACACGCACGCATAGCCCCTCGATGATGCAGCCCACGTCGCCAACGTACCTCTGGCGGAGCTGGAAGGGCTTGTAGCCCGGCGCGACGTTGAAGCTGGCGTCCGAGGCGACGTCCACGTCCGCTCGGGACTGGAACAGCGGCTCGGAGTTGGCGACCATGGCAGCGGCAGTAGTGCGGCTGGCGTCGCACTTGGCTGGGTGGACGTGGGCGTGCTTGGTGCTTGTGTAGTTGGCGGCGAAAGGCGCAATGCCAGTCGAGAGGCGAGTCGTCCCAGCAATGCGCATGGACTTTGCTGTGACTGTGCTGCTTGGTGGCCTTTCGCACCGTTTCGCGTAGAAAAAAACCTCGTTTGGCGCGTGGCCGTGCGCGGATTGGGCGAAAAGCCGCGCGGATTCGCGCGCGCGGATTGGGCCAAAACGCGGGCGTGGCGCGAAAAGCAAACGACTCAAAGCGGGTCCGGGCATGGCGGACGACCGCGCGGATGCGACTACGGTGGAGGCTGCGGCCGCGGCTGGCCACACGGAGGAAGCGCGCATGGCTGTGGACGCCGCCGCAGCTGTGACTGTGCCTTCAGCTGAGGGAGGCCGTGCGGACGACACCATCGCCACGCGCACGCGCACTAAGTTCTCGCTGGTGGACGTGCCCATCGACACGCTGGAGGCCGACCTCCCGGACGCGGCCGCGCTGGACCAGGTGCGTCTCGCTGGGTTTGCAGTGGCTGCGGTCGGCCGCGCGGCCAGCCACCGCATTTTGGCGCCAAATACGTGGCCGCGGTGGTCGAGTGTGGCCGCTGTGGCGCCAACCGCGCGGCCGCATGGACCAGTGGCCGGCGCATGTTGACGCGCACTGGCGCCATGCGCATGCAGCCAGCCACCCGCAGCGTCCTAATGCTCTCGTGTACTGGGCTACAGCTGGGCGATGGCCGCGAGGAAGACCACGAGTACCAGCGCTTCTTGTGGTCGCTGCTGCCGCACGAGCAGGAGGACCTGGGCTTTCTGGACGAAGAGGACGAGGAGTACCGTCCGGACGACGATGGGGACGCGGACGACCACGAGGACGAGGACGACGTCCGCGAGCGACGACGCGCGCGCCGTGGCATCTCCAAGCGCGAGCTCACGGATCTGCTGCTGGATTCCACGCAGATGCATTTGCCCGCCGGGACCGCAGCGGCCACAAGCATCCGCAAGGCGGCCGCGCGGTCGAGTGTGGACGGCTTGGACGCAGCCGCGACTGTGGACCCAGCGCCTGGGTTAAGTATGGGGATGCCACCCATGCCGGCCGCGCGGCCGGCTACCGGTGTGGCCGCGTCCGCAGCTGCGTCCGCGCGTCGAGCGGCCAACTTCCGCGGTCTGCACGGCGCGGCCACGCAGCCACAGTGCATCCAACTGGCCTCGCAGATGCACAAGCACTTGCAGTTGCTACTACAAAGCTACCATTTGCTGGCGGTCGGCAGCTCGCCGTCCCCTGCGCTGGCCGAGTGTCGCGCCATGGTCCACGAGCTGCAGCAGCGCGGCGAGAAGGCGCTGCGCTACAAGAACGCCTTGCTGGCCAAGCTGCAGCCGGCCACGCCGTCCACAGCCACGACCGCAGCCGCGGCCAAAGCCACAGCAGAAGCGTCCACCGACGTCCACCAGGGACAGACGGAGGCTGCAGACGCGCCGGCGAACCTGCTGGCGCTGCGACGCGTGACGCGCTCGCTCACGGCGGCGCACGCGGCTGTGGCCCACCCATCCATGTTTGAGCTCGTGGGCTCACAGACGGTGGATGACTTGGCCGCGGGCTTCGCACGCGGCTGCTCGCTCGAGGAGCGCGACCGCGCCATGCAGGAGCACATGCTGCAGCTGGACACGCACCTGGTGACCGCGCGGCCCGGGCCGCGCCGGACGGGCCGCGCGGCCAAGCGGCCCAAGGCGTCCGCCTTCGCCCCCAGCGAGGACGAGCTGCTGGCCCACGGGGCCAAGCGCTTTGGTGTCCAGGCGAGCTCGTGGCCGCAGATCCGCCGCCACTTTGTGCCACGCAAGAGCGAGCAGATGCTGCGCCACCGGTACAAGTATCTCACGAGCTGCAAGACGGGCATGAGCGCTGTGAAAGCGCTGCACCACCAGGTCCCGCAGCGTCGGGACGTGGGCTGGCGCGTGGAGGAAGATCTGCGGCTCGCACGCGGCCTCGTGGTGCTCCACGGCGAGAAGAAGCGTTTCTCGCGGCTGGCCAAGGAGTACCTGCCGCACCGCAGTCGGCTGGAGATCCGCAAGCGCTGGGGCCGCCTCGGGGCCAAGTTCCGGGCCGAAGTGGCGGCCGTGGGGCTCTCTGCGCCCGAGCCGGACTCGAGGGACCTGGCGGTGGCCATGAAGGCCTATCTGGAAGGCAAACTGCGCGATCGTGTGCGGCTGCAGTCGGGAGAGGCCGAGATGGCCAAGCTGGACGCAGCCATGCAGTTGCGAGAGCTGGGGCGAGAGCTACGGCCCGTCGAGGACGTTGCGGCTGAAGGTGGAGCCGGGGCTGAGGCCGTGGCTGGGACTGGAGAGACGAAGGAGGACGACGTGGCGTCCTGCAAGGCTAAGAACCTACACCCGGCGCTCTTCTTCACGTCGTGGTCGTTCATCAGCCCCGCGACACTGCTGAGCTCGACGTGCAAGCACAACTGGCCGTCGTTCATCGACGAGGACAAGAACAAGTCGCCGGAAAGCTGCAGTGTCACGGCAGCGCCGCTTCGACAGCCACCAGGCCTGGCGGTCTCTACGTCCGCCAGCTCGGCGTTGAACGCGGAGCGAGTTGGCAGCGTTCACGACGCGCAGCCGGGGCTTGTAGGGACGACCCGGCCACAGGACGACGCTCTGGTGGACGCTGGGGCGGTAGCCACATGTGTGGACATGGCCGTGCCTCTGGCCGCGGCCCCAGCCTCGGTGAAAGGGCCGGCTTTGGAGGTGGACACCGGTGGACCGTCGTGTCCTGGGCTGCCAAGCGGCCAGCCAGCGGCCAAGACCGGCGGCAGCGAAGAGGACGACAGCGACTACGAGCATGACGAGCTGCTGTCATCCGAGAGCGACTCGGACTTTGAGCAGATCGAGCTGAGCGACGACGAGGACGAGGAGGAAGGCAGCGTCGACGCCGAGGTGGACGTGAACGGCTTTGAGCAGGACGCGCTGCTATCCGACTCGGACGAGCACTCGGTGGGCAGCGCCGAATCGCCCTGGACCCCGCGGACCGTGACGCCTGCGGCCGCGCAGCGTCCTCCAGCGTCCACCTCGTCGCCCGTCCGCCACCCGCTGCGACTAAAAAACCTGCGGCAGCCGGGCAACGACCGCACCCAGCGCGCCTTGGACGCCTTGGAACGTCGCATCGTGGGCCGAGACGTTGGCGTGAAGGCGTCCTCGGCTGTGGCCGCGCGGCCCGGCCACAAGCAGCGCGTGAAGCGTCGCGTGGTGTCCACACTAGTGACGGCCGCGACCCCCGAGGTGGACGAGGAGGACGAAGAGGACGAAGAGGACGAGGAGGAGGAGGACGCGGACTGGGAAGACGGCTCCGGGGACGAGAGCTTCGAGGTGGACGAGCTGCTGGAGAGCTCGGAGGAGGAGCTCTCGTCCGCAGACGACGGCCACTCCGGCCGCGCGGCCGGCCACAGCCAGAGCCACAAGCGACACGAGCCGGAGCCGGACGCCGGACTGCCCAGCAAGAAGCCCAAGCTCCAGCGCTGTGCGCGCTGCGGCCACGCGAGCTGTAGCTGCTCGTCCAGCGAGCGCATGCGGCAGTTGCTGCGCCGCATGCGCGAGAAGCGGTCGGCCACCAGTCTGCAGTGAAGCCAGCCAGCGGTCAGGCAAGCAGCGCACCACGAGCGCTCCGCTCTCCTCTTCCGAGTCCAATGCACGGCTTCCGAGTTGATTTGCGAGCCTCTCGGGCGCTCCTTAGCCCCGTGACGCGCGGTGGCTGCCTCGTCGCCGCTTCTTGCGCTGCTGCGAGCCGCCGAACGAGTGCTGCGACAGGCTCTGCAGCATGAGCTCCTCGTCGTCGTCCTGGCCTTGGGCGCTCTGTTGCGAGTAGGGATTGGCGTGGCGCCGGCCCAACAGCAGGTCGCGCAGCTCCTCGTCCGTGTGTGTGCTGGGCGGGCCGCGTGGCAGCGCCAGCGCCGCCTGCATGGCGGCCAGCGCCTCGGCGCGGGCCACACCGCCGCCCTTGAGGTCTTGGGCCGCGGGCAGGCGGTCCGAGTTCACGGCGGCCACGGCGCTGGCCGCTTCGGTCGGAGAGGCGTAGGAGAGATACATGAAGCCGTCCGTGGACATGTCCACCAAGTTGTGGTGGATCTGCGGCCGCAGAGAGGGCGTGAGAGGCGCTGGGGCGTCAGGATAGCCACGCGGCAGCTCGAGCTCAAGCAGAAGCACGCACCGTGACGGAGAGCAGCATGCCGAACTCGCTGAAGAGGTCGCGCACCGCCAGTTCGTTGGCGCACAGCGACGACGGCACGTGTCCTACCCACACGCAGTGGCCCTGGCGCGCGCGCGAGGCGCTGGCCTCGGCGCCACGGTCGTTCTTGATGGCGACGTGCTCGCCGCTCCGCTTGCTCTTCTTGCCCTTGGAGCCCATCGGCCTTTGCTTCCGGTTGAGGCGAGACGGTGTTTCGTATTTGATGCGGAAGAGTGACGAAGCGATGCAGTCATAAGTGCGCATGAGTGCGTTTAAAGACAGGGGTAGGGATTTGCTTGTTTGTCTGCTACCTATATCTTTTTTGGCTGGCCTACCCCGTGTCAGATAACTGTTCCAAACGCACTCTTTCAGGAGAGTGAGTGCTGTCGTGGAAGGCGACGCTTCTTCTGGAGATCGATGGCGGGCCGGCAGGTGGAGCTGCATTCGCATGACTTTGAGTGGGAAGACCTAGCGCGCGAGTGCCGTCTGCTGGAGACGGACGCTGCTGCTGCTGCTGGAGACGGAGATGCTGGTGCTGCTGCTCTGGACGCGCAGCAGCTGGCGACGGAGGCCAAGGACAAGTGGAACGTCTTCCACAGGCAGAACAACGGTGCGTCTGCACCGTTTGCTTGGCTTCCAGCATAGATGACGACGTGGCGGGCCTGACTTTCACCTGGCTGTGGCAGGCAAGGTGTACAAGCCGCGCAATTACCTGGTGAAGGAGTTCCCGGAGCTATCGGGCAGCGCGGAGCAGGAGGTCGTGCAGGTGCTGGAGCTGGGCTGCGGCTACGGCAGCGCCATCTTCCCCATCCTGGCCGAGTGCCCCAAGGCGCGAGCACAGGTCTGCGACTTCAGCGCGCACGCCATCGCCATCCTGCAGCGCAACGCGGCCTTCGAGCCTACGCGCTGTCGCGCCTTCGTGTGCGACGTGGCGCAGGAGGAACTGGCGGGCGTGGAGCCCGACTCGGTGGACGTGGCGCTCCTGGTCTTCGTGCTGTCGGCGCTGCCGCCCACGGCCTTCGCCGCCACGCTGGACAAGGTGCACCGCGCGCTGCGGCCCGGCGGCGTGGTGTGCTTCCGCGACTACGGCCTCTACGACCTGGCCATGAGGCGCAGCGCCAAGAAGCTGGGCCCGACGCTCTTCTACCGCAGCGACGGCACGCTGGCCAGCTTCTTCTCTCGCGAGGCGCTGGCGGAGCTCTTCGCGGCGCACGGCGGCTTCACGCAGCTCGAGCTCGACTACTGCACCGTACGGCTGCACAACCGCAAGCGCCGCGTCACCATGGATCGCGTCTGGCTGCACGCCAAGTTCCAGAAGACCCCGAGCGCCGCGGCCCCGCGAAGCTCGACGTGAACAAGAGGAGAATGGCAAAGTGGTGCATGTTGGTCTGTTGGTCTGTTGGCGCCCCTTTGGTTCAGGGGTACGTAGTCAGTTGGTTTATGGGATGACGCGCTGCGCCACGTCGGCGCCTTCCTCTCTACTCGCATCACGCCCCGCGTTGGTCCGTTTCTATGGGGTCGCAACCGCCCCCAAGCAGAAGACGCGTCAGCGGCGGCCGAGACCCACGCCGTTAAAGGGTGTGGTGGTGACGACGCGACGTCCGCAGACGCATTTCGCTCTTGTAGTGGCAACCTGCGCATGGAGATGGAGTTGCTGGTGCTGTGAACTGGGCGGCGGCGCGGTCGCCGCCCAATTGACAGGGCGGCCGACGCTACGGCGCCCCGCACTTCAAGCAGCGCTAGCATCTTCCGACGTCCTATCGTCCGATTGGACGTCGCGCTCAAGGCCAAGACTGGGGGCTGGCTGGCAACTCGGGGACCCCCTGGGCGCATGGCTCCTATCACGCCCGTTGTGCACGATTGCTCAGTGCAGTGAGGGCGGCTCGAGCACAACCTGCACGATGGGGAAAGAGGCTCGGCTTTTTGAATGCTCAGCGTTGGGCTTCTTGTGGGCAGTTCACGGGGCGGCCCGTTCCGCAGGGCGGGGCTGTGCTCGGACCTCCAGCGGTGCGTGTCCTTAACTCCGGCGGGCCGTAGTACCCGCTGAGCCAGGAACGACGTGCGACACCGAGGCTGCCGATGGCAGCGCCGACTTCGGTTCGGGGCTTGGAGCGACAGCCGCAAGGCGAGCGTTTGGTCCAATCCGCAGGCGGTTTTACCAGTCGCTGGCGGATCAGCGACGCGCACAACTGTGGCCGTCGTCCGGGCAAGCGGAGCCTTGCTTTGTTGGCGCGCTGGCATGTCCAGCACTGGACTGCTCCGCTCTGTTCGAACCGGCAAATCCACGCGCGGGCCGCGTCTCCAAAACGCACCACCACCGGCTGGCCAAACGATAGCTCGTCCACTTCTGCTGGTTGGGGACGTGGAGGCTCGGAGGGTCACAGACACAGCTGACTCGGAGCCTGCGCGTCAACAAGGAGTGGCGGAGCAAGCAAAGCGTCGTCACGAGCTGCGCCGTGGGTATCTCCCCCTCCACTTGGCATACCCCCCAGGTTGCGCAAAGTGCGACGCGCCTCGTACTTAGTCGGAGTCCTTCTGTCCCGACCCCAAGAGCAGGTGTCGGGCACCGACTGCTCGCCATATCCGGGTGCATCTTGTGCGCGGAAATGCCCGATCCAGGTGTGCGTCCGTCATTCTGGCGGTCCAGAACGCCCGTAAGAATGCGCCTTCCGCCGGTTGAAGTGCGTAATTACCTCTGCGAGCCGAAAAAGCTCGCGTAAAAATGCCCTCACGTGCGGGCGCCTGACGTGAAGCCCAAGTCCAGGACCAGCAACTCCTGAGCCGCCATTGCAGAAAAGAGCAGCTCGAGCGCAAGCGCCCGCGAAGTGAAGTCGCCGCCGCCGCCGTCACTTGCGTCCAAGGCAGAAGAAGGAACAGCATGCTGCGCCGCTCGCTGTCGCTCCGCTCGCAACTGAGCGCGTCGCTGCGGCCGTCCGCATCGGCGGCGCGCCAGGCCGCGCGCCCGCGCTGGGCGTCCACGGCTGCGCTCTCGCCCGAGGAGCTCGAGGTGCTCAACGAGCCCCGCGAAGGCATGGACTACGATGTGGTGCTGGTACGTGGGCTTGTCTGGAGTGATGTAGAAGAAGTTGAGCGGCCATGGGTGGACCAGAGAAGGCTGACGAGGGTGTGCGTCTGTGCGCGAAGGTGGGCGCGGGTCCTGCGAGTCTGTCGGCCGCGATCCGGTTGAAGCAGCTCTCGCAGGAGAAGGGCACGGATCTGTCGGTCTGCGTCGTGGAGAAGGGCGCGGAGGTCGGCGCGCACATTGTCTCGGGTACGTTTACTGCGTGCTGCGCGGTGTTGCGGTGCTAAAATGCAAAGTTGGCCGCGACAAGGAGCTCGCAGAGCAGTTTTGTCGTACTTCACGCTCGACTAACGCGTGTTTGGGCGGTCTGCAACTTTTGGATGCATGCAAATAGGCAATGTGTTTGAGCCGCGCGCTCTGGACGAGCTGCTGCCCGACTGGAAGGAGCTGGGCGCGCCTCTGGACACACCCGTGGTGGAGGACGAGTTCCTGTTGCTGACGGAGAAGAAGCACCTGACGCTGCCCAACTTTCTCCTCCCAAAGGAGCAGGTATTTGCCCTGCATCATTTTCCCTTGGCAGCGATTCGACTACAATTCAGATTTTGGTGGTGCAGACGTGACTGACGTGCTTTCGTGCACAATACTCTTGTGTGCGTTTCCTTCCCCATGCAGCACAACCACGGCAACTACATCATCAGTCTGAGCAAGTTCGTGCGCTGGATGGGAGAGCAGGCGGAGGAGGCTGGCGTGGAGATCTACCCCGGCTTCTCGGCCTCCGAGGTGCTGTACCGCGAGGACGGCTCTGTCGGCGGCGTCGCGACGCGTGACGTGGGCATCGGCAAGGACGGCAAGCCCAAGAGCACCTTTGCTCGCGGCATGGAGCTGCGTGCTCGCGTGGTACGTGTTTCTTTGATTCGGACTGCAACCCCAGGCTTTGGCACTGGTTTTGTGGCCGTGAAGCCATACACTGACGCTTGATTGTGGCGTTTCTGCGTGCAGACTCTGTTCGGAGAGGGTTGCCGCGGCTCGTGCAGTGAGGAGGTGATGGAGAAGTTTAATCTGCGCGAGGGTGTGCAGCCGCAGACGTACGGCATCGGCGTGAAGGAGGTGTGGCGCATCCCCAAGGACAAGCACAAGCCGGGCTACGTGCAGCACTCGCTGGGTTGGCCGCTGCAGACGGGCGTCTTTGATCAGACGTTCGGCGGCTCGTTCATGTACCACATGGAGGACGACCTGGTGCAGTTTGGCGTGGTGGTGGGACTGGACTACGAGAACCCGTACATCAACCCGTACGAGGAGTTCCAGCGTTTCAAGACGCACCCGGAGATCCGCAAGTTCCTGGAGGGCGGCGAATGTGTGCAGTACGGCGCGCGCTGCTTGAACGAGGGCGGCTACCACGCCATCCCGAAGCTGTCGTTCCCGGGTGGCGCCCTCATCGGCTGCTCGGCCGGATTCTTGAATAGTGTGAAGATCAAGGGCACGCACACGGCCATGAAGTCGGGTATGCTGGCGGCCGAGGCTGCGTACGAGGCACTGACGGCCAACGGCGCGGAGCCCGTGTCGGAGACCATGGAGATCAACCCGGAAGAGCCTGGTGCTGACATTACGAGCTACGAGACTGCCGTGGAGTCTTCGTGGATCGCGGAGGAGCTGAAGCGCGTGCGAAATGTGCACAGCGGTTTCCACTGGGGCATTGGCCCTGGTTTGCTCAACGCTGGCCTGATCGCCCACGTCCTCAAGGGAAAGGAGCCATGGACGTTCCCGAACACTGTTCCGGACTCGGAGAAGACCAAGCCGGCGAAGGAGTTCGAGCCGATCGAGTACCCCAAGCCGGACGGCAAGCTGACGTTCGACTTGCTGTCGAACCTACAGCGCAGCGGCACGAACCACTCGGACGACCAGCCGAAGCACCTGCGTATCAAGCCGGAGCATACGGACGTGCCTTCGGAGCTATCGTACCCGGTGTACGCTGGCCCGGAGCAGCGGTTTTGCCCCGCGCGGGTCTACGAGTACACGGACGGCAGCGAGGCAAACGGCGTGCCGCAGCTGGTGATCAACGCGCAGAACTGCGTGCACTGCAAGTGCTGTTCCATCAAGATGCCCAAGGAGTACATCAACTGGACCGTGCCTGAGGGCGGAGGCGGCCCGGCCTAGTAAGTCTTCCCTATCATGCGATGCGTGTGTGTGTGTGGTGACTGTGTGGTTGTATGCCCGCGGTTTCTAACGTTGCTACCTCTTTCGTTTCTCTGTGTGCAGCGAGCTGATGTAAGAAGGAGGACACATCGGCGAGCCCTCCTCGGTTCTGCAGACGGAGGCCTCCCGGTTTGTAGTAAATATTCAATGAAAAATGAAGACCGTGCGCTTCCAACTCTCAGTGTAAGAGCCCTGCCATGCGTCCCTGTTTCTCTGCTTCTCTGCTTGCGCTATCTCATCTCGGCTCTCTCGTTGGCGTCGACACTGATACTCCTGGGCAGCTGTGCAGCTCCAGACCAACACGGTGGTGCAAGCAAACTGAGTTCGAAGCCAGCTTTAGCCTCAACGACTGCCTGCCTACTGCCTACTGCCTACTCTCCCTTACTTGTGCTTGTTCTGCCTCAGCCGATGATCTTCGCCAGCGCAGTCTTCTGAAGCGCCGTGAGGTGTCGCGGGAAAATGATGTCAAACTTGATGCGCAAGTCGCCGCGCTCGCCCGGACGACTGGAGATCGGCATGCCCTCCTTCTTGACGACCTTCTCGGACGCCGGGCTCACCACTTCGTTGCACGAGATGGCGAGCTTGCGGCCGTCCAGCGTGGGCACCTCGACGCAAAAATCCCCGAGCGCCTCGCTGAGCCGGATCCGCGCTGTGAAGTCGAGGTGCGCGCCGTCGCGCGTGAAGAGCGCGTGCTCCTGCTGCACGACCTGGAAGACCACATCGCCCGCCTCGTGCGTACGCGTCTCGTTGCCTTCGCGGTCGAAGGTGATCTTGGTACCGGCCTTCCAGCCGGGCTTGACCTTGACCACGAAGGTCTTGGTCTCCTCCACGAGCTCGTCGTTCTGCAGCCGCCTGCGCTCGACCACGACGGACTTGCTGGCGCCCTGGAAGAGTTCCTCCAGCGAGCACACGAGCTCCTGCACGATGGGCTCGGCCTTCTCGGGGCCTTTCTTGCGCAGCGAGCTCGCGAAGGGCAGCGTGTCGCCGAAGCCAAAGTCGCCGAACGGGTTGTTGGTGCCGAAGAACTTGCTGAAGACCTCCTCGGACGCTCGCTCGTTGAAGGCGTAGCCGTCGCGCATGTCGCCGTTCTCGTCGGGCATGCCGTTCTTGAGCCCGTCGTAGCCGTACTGGTCGAAGACGGCGCGCCGCTCCGGGTCGCTCAGTACGTCGTAGGCCTCCGAGATCTCCTGGAAGCGGTACTGCGCCTCCGCCAGGTTCGTCTTGTTCTTGTCCGGGTGCCACTTCATGGCCAGCTTGCGGTACCTGTCTCGCGTCCCAGCACCACGTCAGCCCATCAGTCCGCCGGTCTGGGTCTCAACGCACAAGCCACGAGTCAAGCGCAAGCGCAAGCACAAGCGTCTCCCCGCCCGGTACGTACGCCTTCTTGATGTCCTGCTCCGTGGCGCCACGCGGGACTTGCAGCACGTCATAGTAGTCCATCCTGCCTCTGGTGCGTTGCGATCAGCTTGCGGCCTTACGTCGGTCACTCGTGCTCTTGCGTCTGGTAGCAGAGCACCTGGAGCTGTTGCTGGGGTCCCCACGTGAAGGTCGCGCTCCTTCGTGCACTCGGGAGAGCGCAGCACAACGCGAAACGCCCACAGCAAGCCGAGCTTGCGGCAAACATGGCGCTCAGCACCTGGAAATAGCAGGCGAAGCGGTCGTTGGCGCGCCAGACGCATGCTGTCCGGACCTGCGAGTCGAGACCTGCGGCCAAGAAGAGGAGAGTGGGTATATTATCGTGGACAGCCACCCGTGGGCGGTCGCGACGTCCGAGCCAGGCGTCCCGGCCCTTTGTCGTCGCGCGTCCGAGCCCGACGGAGTCTAGAAGTCGCGGTAGAGCATGAGCATGCCGTCCAGGTGCACGATGGCGCGGTCGAGGCGATCCAGCGCGCGGCTGAGCTTGTCGAACTTGTCCAGGTCGTTGCTCTCCACGAGCTGCTCGGAGCGCGCGATGAGCTCCTTGTTGTCGTCGGCCTCCGCCTTGCGTCGCCGACGCAGGCGCACGAGCGAGTCCTGCACGCGCTCGGCCACGCGCGTCTGCATGCGCGGCTCGTCCACGGACCAGCAGAAGAAGGTGAAGGCCGGGTTGTGGTCGGCGCGCTTGGGCACCTCCTGCAGCTGCAGCAGCTTGTCGGCGTAGAGCTCGTAGAGCCGGCGCCGCGCCTCGTTGGACGGCAGCAGCGCCAGCTCGCCGATGGTCTTCTGCTCCAGCTGCCGCTTCTCGAGCAGCAGCCGCACGATGCGCGCGCTCGGGACGCCGAACCGTTCGGCCACGTACGCGTGCGTCGTGGCCTGCCGCACGAACGTCACGATCTTCTGCATGTGTACCGCGTACTGGCCGCCGTCCCCCGCGCGCGTCTGCTTGGCGTCGAAGCTCTCGGCCGCCGTCTTGAGCACCATGCCCGACTTGTCGCGACACATGACCATGATGTAGTTGAGCAGCAGCCGCCACGGGTCCTTGGCCTCCGCGGGCAGCGCCTGGCGCACGCTCTCCATCGCGAACAGCTCGCGCGCCGTCACGGGGGAGGACGTCGGCTCGTCCTTCTCGCGCTCGCGCGGCGACGAGTGCTGCAGCATGGCCGCCACGATCACGCCCGCCACGGCGTTGATGTTCTCGGCCGCGAACTGGATGCACGCCTCGTGCCGCAGGTCGCGCAGGAGCTGCACGGCCCCGAAGCGCCACACCAAGGCGCGCTCGTCCATGCCGCCCGCCTCGGCGTCTTCGCCGCTCGTCTCGCCCGTCTCGGCCGCCGACGACGCCGCCGACGACGTGCCGCGCGTCGGCAGCTTGGCGCGCTTGGCGCCCTTGCGCGTGCTCGCGCCGCGGCCCAGCGACGCCGCCACGCGGTTCTCCGGGTCGAACTCGGCCTCCGTCTCGCCCTCCTGCCGCGTGGCCTCGTCCGCCTCGAGCATGAGCTGCAGCTCCACGGGGATGGCGCTGCTGGCCGCGGGCGTCGGCGCCTTGCGCTTCTTGCCCCGCACCGTAATGCCGTCTTCGTCCGCGGGCTTGGCCGTGACGTTGGCCG
>JAADYJ010000854.1:0-13633 GCA_023338205.1 Halophytophthora polymorphica
CGGTGCTAGTGACCACTTTGACCGTGTGCTTCTCTGCATGTAGTGCCTGGCTTCTTGGCCTAAAAATACCCTCCGTGCGTTTTTGTCCAATGCGAAGGGGAGGATGCGGGTTTCGGCCAATGACACGGGCGTCTTCTGAGATGTGGTGCTGCACTTCCCCTTTCGGACCAATCCAGAGGGGCTGGCACGCAAGAGTCGCTTGCCATTGGACGAAACCCATCATTGAGGCCGGGTTGAATGAAGCGGCCGATCCGTTTGGGCGCATTAGCAGGTCGAAGGAAGCAAGGGAAGCAGAGCAGCGCGCGAGGCGAGTCTTGCCGCGGAGGAAGCCAGGCAGCATGTCGGACTCGGACGAGTACGAGTACGAGTACGACAGCGACGAGCAGTTCGAGAGCGACGAGGAAGCGGGCGCCGCCGGCTCGGGTGAGGACGAGGAGGCTGCGCGCGAGCGCAGCGCGGCGCGCGAGGCGCAGATCGCGCTGGAGAACACCTTCTACGAGGCCGAGGACTTCCGGCAGCGCGGAGACCTGGGCGGCGCGATCGAGTACTTCTCGCGCGTGGTGGCGCTGGAAAAGGAGGCTGTGGCGCCCGAGGCGCGCAAGTGGAGCTTCCAGGCCTACGAGCACATCGTCAAGATCTGCGTGGCGCGGCGCCAGTGGGACGACATGCTGGCCAACTACGAGAAGATGCTGGCGCATCTGGCCTTCGTCACGCGCAATGAGAGCACGGAATCCATCTCGTCCATCCTGGACGTTGTCTCCGCGGCCACGGGCCAGGGTGACGACAAGGACAGCGCCAAGTACACCTCCAAGGTGCGCCTCGGCAAGTTTTATTTTGTTTGGTCGCCGCTCTTGCTGTCCCGACCCGCCGTGCTGACGCTGTGGCTGTCCCTTGTGCTTGCGTGCGGCTCTTAGATGTATGAGCTGACGCTGGAGCGACTCAAGGACGTGAACAACGACCGCCTGTGGTTCAGCATGAACGTGAAGCTGGGCAAGTTGTACCTGGACATGGGCGCGTTCGACCAGCTGCAGCACCTGCTGGACCAGCTCTACGGCTACTGCCAGACGCCCGACGGCGTGGAGGACCACTCCAAGGCCACGTCCCTGCTGGACGTCTACGCGCTGGAGATCCAGCTCTGCGGGGCCACCAAGAACAGCTCCAAGATGCAGGACATCTACCCCAAGACCCTCGATTTGGATGCCGCCATCGCCGACCCGCGGATCATGGGGTACGTCCCGGCTTGGAGATTCCGTCTTGAGAGCCTCCGTGACTCTATCGAGCTGTGACTAACTGCTGTGGCTCTGGTATGCGTTACTTGCGGCAGGGTCATCCGAGAGGAAGGCGGGAAGATGTACCTGGAGCAGAAGGAGTGGATGCTGGCGTACAACGAGTTTTTCGAGAGCTTCCGTAACTACCAGGAGGCGGGCAACTCCCGCGCGACGCAGTGTCTCAAGTACGTGGTGCTGGCCAATATGCTGGCCAGCTCAGACATCAACCCGTTCGACTCGCGGGAGGCCAAGGTGTACCAGGACGTGGAGGAGATTGGCGCCATGCTGCTTCTGCGTGGCGCCTACGAGTCCAACGACATTGTGCAGTTCGAGAAGGTACTCAAGAACCCCAAGTACGGGCTGCTGGGCGACCCCATCATGGCCACGTACCTGAACCCGCTGCTGCTCAACATCCGCAGCCAGGTCATGAAGAAGCTCGTGCAGCCGTACCAGTCCATCCGCCTCAACAGTCTCTCGCAAAGCATGAACATCTCCCCGAAGGAAGTGGAGGGGATCGCCGTGGCGCTCATCCAGAACCTCGAGCTGGAGGCCAAGATCGACCAGAATCGTGGGCTGCTCGTGCTGCAGAGGCGGCAAAAGTACGTCGCGCGCTGTGGTTTGCGCTGCTTTTGCCGTCGCGGTCCTAATGCTCCTATGGTTGGCTGCCTGTGGCTGCAGAACCCGCGAGGCTAGTAAGATGTACGACGCGCTGGACCGATGGACGAAGGCGCTGGACTCGACTCACACGACCATCGCCGCTCGCGTGGCCGACCATTTCTGAGTGGCTAGCACTCTGTCCAGGCCGCTCGATCTGAGGAAGAGGACGTCGAAAGCCAAGTGAAGCAGGTGTGTGTGCTTGTGCCTCTCTGCCGCTTACAGGACTCACGCCCACGTCTTTGGCTGCTAATGGACTGTCGAGTTCGGTCCGAGTTGGGCTAACCAAGCACGAAGAGAAGAAGCACAGTGCCAAGAAGGACCCTCTATCTATCGCCCACCAAGCTGCAGGGAGCCCACAGCGGCAGTCTAAGCGTCGGAGTGGGCGGCTGCGATCTCACACGAGGCGTTGTGCGTCTGGATGAAGTGCGTGAGCACCGAGCGGAGGCTCTTGTCGTCGTCAGTCGACGTCAACGGGGCCGTAGAGATGGCTGGCGGCGCTATTTGGTACTGAAAGCGAGCCCCGAGCGCCAGCAGAGACGTGCAAGTGGACACCAGCAGCGTCTCGCAATTGTGGGCGCCGATCCGCTTGTCGGTGGCCATGGCTTCTGCCGCCGATACCACTTTGTGCGACCTGAACAGCGCCCGGGTGGACGCCAGCGTGTACTTGGAGACGACCGCGACGTTCTCAGCGCCCAGCAGCAGTGCCAGCGCGTCCAGCAGCTCCGTATCCGCCTCCTTAGTGTCGGTGGGGACGTCCTCCTGTTGTTTGGTGGCCTGCCAGGGGTTCGCAGCCTTGATCGACTCCGTTCCCAGCAACATGTCCACGTCCAGGAGCACGGAGAGCACGGGAACGGCCAGCGGCGAGGCGAAGAAGCGCGCCGTGGGGTTGGCGATGACGTCGCGGCTCTGGATGAGCTTGAGGTCGCAGTCCTTGCCGCCCAACTGCAGCGTGATGCGCAGCACGTCCTGGATGGTGGAGATGACGTTCTCCAGCGCGCATTTAAAGTCGTGCGGAAAGCGGTGCAGCCAGGCCAGCAGCAGCGCCGCGAAGAGGTCCCCCGTACCCGTGTAATAGCTGTCGATCCACGGGAAGCGCACCTCAAACTGCTCGCAGAGGCTCTGCTGGCCACGCACGACCTTGCTGCCGATCACCACGAGCTCCTGCGGCGTGGCAGCCTGGTTGGCGTCGTCCTTGACCTCCTGGAAACTGCTGATGACCACCACCTGGGGCCCGAGCGAGTGCAGCTTCTTGCAGGCCAGCATAGCGTCCGGCACGGTGCGCAGCTCCATCTCGGCCAGCAGCTCGCACTCGTACTGGTTGGGCGTCAGCACGTCGCAGATCGGCAGCACCTTGGACCGGTACAGCCCCACTATATGTTCAACGCAGTCAGTGGAATGCACGTACATGTACATGTACACGTGTGTAGATCGGATCGCGACGTTTAGTACTGCATCCCGTACTTCACGTCATAGATGCACGAGCACGCAATGGCGAGCAGAACGACGCGACGTACCGAGCTCCGTGGGCACGTAGAGCTTGCCCAGATCGCCCATGACGGGGTCGCACACGTAGAGCAGGCGCTCCGGGTGGGTGTGGGCGGCGCGCAGGCGCTCGTGCACGCGCACGATGGCGTCCAGCAGCGAGACGGAGCCGATGTAGCCCGTGAGCAGGTGCGTGTGCGCATCCTTGAGCAGGTTGTTGGCCTCCATGCCGTCCAGCAGCTCGTGCAGCGCGGTGCCGTCCAGCCGCTTGCCCGTGAAGGTGGCGTAGCCCGTGTGGTTGGAGAACTGCACACTGTTGATGGGGTCCACGTCCATGCCCAGCAGCTGCAGCGGGAACACGGCGCTCTTGTTGCCCACGTAGCCCTGCACCACGTGCGACTGGATGCTCAGCACGCGCCCGCCCTCGGCCACGGGCGCCCCCGCCGGCGTCTCCATCATGCCGCTCATGTCCCCCGCCTCAACTCGCTTCTTGCCGCTTCGTGGTTGCGGGCGGTTGGGCGTCAAGTGTAACAGAACAAAGTACATCAAGGTACGGATGCCGTGTCCGCTGCTCCCATTCGCTGCAAATCAGCCTGTTCTTTTGCAGTTGAGAGCTTGCATTGGCCTAGAGCGCAATAAGAAGCAGTACACCAGAACATGGCTTCACATGCTGAACATGCATGCTGAACATGAGGACTTTTTCCTCTGCGATCAGGGCTGCTGCCAGCGCGCAGGACAATGCAGCGAGTTGCGGCGGTTGTCCGGCCCCACTGCTTCTCGACCACAGCAGTCGTGGCGACGCGCTGTGTGGATGGACCCCGCAAGAGTGAGTCGAGTCTGCGAACTCCATGCACTTTTGTGGAAACTTGGTACATGACGTCGTCGGGGATTGTACGACGCCGCCGCGTTGTGATGCCAGCCACGAACGTTCTCGCCACGAGATTAAATAGCGTGGAGGCTCCAGCCAGCCAGCCAGCCAGCCAGCCCGCAGCTCCGGGTTTCTTGGTGCTCATGAGCACCTCGTGGCGTGCCTTCGTCGCGTCTTTGCCTTTGCGATGGATCTTGAAGCGCGTGCGAGTGCGTGGCCTCCCTTGGGACGAACTGCAGAGGCCTCGGCCAGCCGGTTGTGGCCGCGCCCGGCCGCTTCCTGGGGCCTCGACTTGGGCTCCATTGGGGCCACGCGACAGACCCAGTCGCCAGGACAAATCTCCATGTGGGCGGCCCAGCCGGCCGCACGCACTCCACGCCGTAATGTCAACCACCTCCGCCTCCTCTTCGGGCCGTTGCCGCCTCGCAAGCTGCAGTCTGAGCATCGGGCGTTTCCGGCATCAACGGAGACGTCAAGCGGTCGATGTGGGCCGCCCAACAGGCCCAACACGCCGCGGAAAACGGCGGCGGCCGACACTTTCTTGATTCCGTCGGCGACTGAAACGACGCGTCTTGCTGACCGCCCGCCGGGCGCCTCGCCGCCGGTGTCGGCGTTCTGGAGCGCTCCATGTCGGCGCGCTCGCGTCCTGGGCCCTGCCGTCGGCTCTGCCTGTATGTGCGTGTTGTTGCAGTGGGCCGAAGCGCGCTCCAGCCACGGCACTGGCTTCTGCCTCGACGCTCGCCTGTCCCCATGTTGGGGCTTCCGCCACCTCCAGCTGGCGCTGGCCGCGCCTATGTCGAGGCGCGGCTCGAGCGCGCCGGCCAGCAAAGCTGCGGGGCGGAACTGTCTGCACTTATTCGCGCCTGCGGGTCGCCTATCCGCTTGGCGTGGCGCGCCGAGCTGCAGCTGGTTTCGCAGCACTGGGCGCACGGCAGAGGCCAGCGGCCGGCGCATGAGACGTCTCGCCGTCTGCAGGCCCCGCAGCAGCGCGCGGGGAGTCTCTGCAGACGCGACTCACTTCCGAAACTTGCCGACGGAGCCGCCGCGTGGGCGCGCCAAGTACAGACAGACAGCGCTCCCCAGAGACAGACAGACAGACTGACACAGCGCGAAGGCAGGGACGCGTCGAAGAGACACGGAGAGGATGAAGCTGGTCCGCGTCTTGCTGCTGCTGGCCGTCTCGACGCTCGCAGTCGCGTCCACAGGTGCGTTGTCTTCTTGACCGCTCGGAGTGCGGTTGGTCTCTGTCTAGGAGCTGGACTAGTAGCTCACTGGCTGGTCTCGTGGCTGTGCAGACGCCCGGAAGGAGACGTCGAGCCTCACGCTCACGCTCTCGCCCGTGTCCGAGTCGCTCATTAGCACGCGCACTAGCAGCGACGACACGGGCACGAGCACGAGCACGAGCTCCACGTCCACGTCGTCGGCGAGCGCCACGGGGACGGCCGTCTCGGCCACCGCGGCGCCCGCTTCTTCGTCTGATTCGGACACCTCGAGCGACGAGGACCCCCCCACGACGCAGCCGCCAAGCAGCACTAGCGCCGCCTCAACTGGCCAAGACACGGAGGAGGACTCGACCCCCGAGTCCGAGACGACGAGCTCCGCCACGACGACGCCCACGAGCGAGACGGCGGCTGCAACCACGACCAACTCGCAGGCCAGCGCGGCGAACTCGCAGTCCGGCACGGCGGCAGTGGACTCGCTCAACAGTAACCAGGGCGTGACGGGCTCCAACGGCCAGAGCGGCGCCGGCTTGGCCACGATCCTGCCCGTCGTCTTTGGCGCGCTGGCCTGCGTGGGCGCGCTGGTCATGGCCGTGACGTACAAGAAGAAGTGCGCGGCCGCCGAGGCCGACGGCCAGCGGCTCAGCAGCGACTGCGAGTACTCGGACGGCGCGGGCTTCACGCCGGACAACCGGTCGCTGGGCAAGAATCTGGACGACCGGCCGCCGGCGCTGGCCGCGTCCGTAGTGAACGACTCGAACGGAGCGCTCACGGCCGACTTTACGTCCGGGTTTGCGGACGCGGCGTCGCCCTCGCCCACTCCCACGCGCTCCACGTCGCCCTTTGCCAGCAGCCGCTGCGAGGCGCGCGTGAGCTCCCCCGTGGACCACCGGTTCGCGTGCGGCGAGCCCGAGACGGCCTTCTCGGCCTCGAGTATGCGCGACCAGGAAGGCAGCAACGTGGTGCTCACCATCGAGGAGCTGCAGTCGTCGTCGTGCCGGGCCACGCCACAGGTGCAGCTGTAACTACGCGCGTGCAGCCTGGCAGTCAATTGTCTCGGGGATGCGCCTTCGTGAACGGGTAGTGCTTTTGCGTGCAGCTTCTTCTCGTCCACTTTGTGCAGGAGGCAGGTGCATGCAAGGGGATTGCAAGCTTCAGTGCTGGCAAAGGCACGTGCTGTCGTGGGATTACAGCGCATATAGTTAGCAGCGGCGGTGGCGCTGGTCGGCATTGCGGGAATGCCAGCGCCTTGGCCGGTGGCTATACGCGTGGACAGCGACAGCAGCGCAGAACGATGCCGCTTCGTGGTGCATTCGAGCCATTTGACCCTTTGGGAGCCATCCCGCATGGAGCAGGGCTATGCAAGCAGTTTATGGGATATTTACGCTTTTGACTGACATTTACAGGACTTACTTGTCTACCAAAGCAACATCTAAAACAAGCAACATTTGAAAGCCACTTTCTGGGCGTGCAAGTAAGTAGAATTGCGCTTGATAGCCGCGTCAAATCCTAAAAGAGGGGGGGGAGTCGACGGAGATTCCCCATACAAAAGGCAAGTGCAGGCGTTGGAAGGCCAGGTTCTCGCTGTCTGGCTTGGGGCCGCCACTACAGTTGGACAGGGACGATGGAGCGGCGGCGCCGCTCGGACGGGCGCTCGCGCCGCGACGGCTCGGCGCACGAGGATGAGGATGGCGGCGGGCGGCGGCGCAAAGGCAGCCGCAGCTTCAGCCCCGTGTCCTCGCGGCTGCGGTACCAGCTGCGGCGTCCTCCGCGGCCTCCCACGGCGCCCAGTTCCGGTCGCCGCCGTCGCCGCCGCAAGGCGGAGCAGGACGTTGATATGGCGGACGCGCACAGCCGCAGCCGCAGCCGCAGTCGCAGCCGCTCGGGCTCGCGGACCGCCGGCAGTCGCTCGCGCGCCGAGCCGAGACGGAGAGGAGGTAGGTGGGCTGCGGGACGCCCTGCCGAAGGGAGGACCTGGGGACTCACGGCCTCGTGGGCGACTCGCTCTGCGCTCTGTGGCTCGCGGCAGGCTCTCGCACGGCGCGCTCTCACTCCCGCACGCGCTCGCGCTCGCACTCGCGTTCGCGTTCGCGCTCTCGCTCGGGCTCGCGGGGCCGCCGTCACTCCGGGACGCGCTCGCGGACGGGCTCGGCGAGCAGCTACCACCACCACCACCGCCACCGGTACGACCCGCCTGCGTGGGCTTTGCGAGAAGAACTGGATGGGTTTGCCTTGTCCCCGCGCGCTGTACTCACAGCCGAGCGTTGCCATGCTGTGGTGGGGGGCAGGAGCGGGCGCAAGAGCGGCCGCACCGCCAAGACGGAGGCGCCGCATTCGCGCAGTCGACGCAGCAGTCGGGAGAGCGACCACAGCTCACGCGGCACGCACCGCCACAGCGAGCGGCCGGCGCGCGGCAAGAAGAAGCAGCGGCGGCACTCGTGGCGCCGCGAGACGCCGCACTACGACTACGACGAGCGCGTGGAGCCGCCGCCGGCGGCGGACAAGGACGGCAGCGACGACAGCACGGGCCACGACGACACGGTGGGCAGCTACACGGGCAAGCCGGGCGACTACATTGACGGGCGGTACAAGATCCTGCGCGAGGCCGGGCTGGGCACCTTTGGGCGCGTGCTGGAGTGTCTGGACAAGCAGCGCAACCTCGTGGTGGCCATCAAGGTGGTGCGCAAGGTGGCCAAGTACAGCGAGTCGGCCAAGATCGAGGCCGCCATCCTGCAGGACGTGAACGGCAAGGACGTGCGCGGCGAGTCGCTCTGCGTGCGCATGTACAAGTGGTTCGAGTACAAGGGCCACGTGTGCCTCGTGTTCGAGCGCCTGGGCGGCTCGCTCTACGACTACCTCAAGGCACACGACTACAAGCCCTTCCCGCTGCCGTGCATCCGCGCGTACGCGTGGCAGCTGCTCACGTCGCTCGAGTTTATCCACCGCCTGCGCCTCATCCACACGGACCTGAAACCCGAGAACATTCTGCTCGTGGACGACGAAGAGGAGCGGCTCTCAGCGCTCTCGCCCTCGTCGTCGTCGTCGTCGTCGTCGTGCCACGACTCGCCCAATGGCTCGAGGGAGCACTGGTCCAACGGACGGCAGTGGAAGAAGGTGGCGGCCAGCGACGGCTCGGACACGCGGGACGCGGACGCGCACCGGCCGTTGCTGCGGCCACCCGCGAGCAACGCCGTGAAGCTCATCGACTTTGGCGGCGCCACGTACGAGGACGAGAGCAAGAGCTCCATCATCAACACGCGGCAGTACCGCTCGCCGGAGGTGCTGCTGGGCCTGGGCTGGAGCTACCCGTCGGACATTTGGTCGGCCGGCTGCATCCTCGCGGAGCTCTACCTGGGCGACCTGCTCTTCGCCACGCACGAGAACTTGGAGCACTTGGCGCTCATTGAACGTTGCATCGGCCCACTGCCCGCGAGGATGGTGGCGGCCAGCCAGGAGAAGAAGTTCTTCCGCCGGGGCCGACTGCACTGGCCCGCGGGCGCCTCGAGCGACGAGAGCGTGGAGCACGTGCGGCGCATGCGCACGCTGGCGCAGCTCGTGGCGCCCGAGGACGCGCAGAGCGGGCTGCTGGACCTGCTGCAGCTCATGCTGGTGCTGGACCCGGACAAGCGCGTGACGGCCAAGGAGGCGCTGCGCTGCGACTTTTTCGACGGCTTCTCCATGCGCAGCATCGCCCGCCCGGCGCACAGCCGCTGAGCGGACCTGGCAGTGAGCGGGTGCAGCGAGAGAAGACGACGCGGCGAGGCAGAAGGAGAGCACGCGAATCGGCATTTGCTTTTTTTTGTTTACAAAGAGGACCTGGACACGTGGAGGTGGCGAGCTGCTGCGTCCCGTGGAGGCTTGGCGCGAATGGGGGGACATGGCAGCAGCGTCTTGTGTTGGTGCGTAGGCCGGTGCGAGTAGTGCGGCGCGCGGTGGGGGCGTGCACAGGCAGCGTTGGCCGGCGGGAAGAGCTGTGCGGCGGCATGCAGCCATGTTGGGTAGTGACGGCGTGCAAGGCAAGTGGCAGTAATCCGCTCGGCTCCGTTCGAGAAGAACATCCAGTTTTGGGGGCGGATGCGTCTTGGGATTGGTTGAAAGCGTGTCCTACGCCTGGAAATAGACCAATGAGCGTCTGTCGCTCCGACTAAGTGCGACTCTGAGCACACCCCGTGACTTCTCGGCGACAAGGTGAAAGCAAAGCGAAGCAAGAGCAAGGGAGGAAGGAAGGAAGGAAGGAAGGCGAGGGCGGGCGGCCATGGGCAACACGCTGGGGTCCAAGAAGACGCTGAAGGAGCAGCTGCGCGAGAACAAGCGCGAGATCAACCGCGCGGTGCGGCAGCTGGACCGCGAGCGCACCAACCTGCAGATGCAGGAGAAGAAACTCATTATCGAGATCAAGAAGATGGCCAAGGAGGGCCAGATCGCGTCCGTGCGCATCATGGCCAAGGACCTGGTGCGCACGCGGCAGCACGTGACCAAGTTCTACACCATGCGCTCGCAGCTGCAGGCCGTGTCGCTGCGGCTCGAGACGGCCAAGTCGGCCGAGGCCATGACGTCGGCGCTGCAGGGCACCACGACGGCCATGAAGGCCATGGCCTCCACCATGAACATGCCGCGCCTCAACCAGATCATGATGGAGTACACCAAGGAGAGCGAGAAGATGGAGCTGCAGCAGGAGATGCTGGGCGACACCATCGACGACGTCATGGACGCCGACCAGGACGAGGAGGAGGAGGACAAGATCGTGGGCCAAGTGCTGGACGAGATCGGCATCGACCTCACGGGCGCCGTGCCCGAGGCCCCCACGGCGCAGGCGGCGCCCGCGGCGGTTGCTGCGCCCGCGGCTCCGGCCGTGGCGCTCCCGCCCGCCGCACCCGTGGCCGCCGGCGGGGGCGGCGACGCCAGCGACTCGGCCATCAGCGACCTGGAAGCGCGGCTCAACAACCTGCGGCGATCGTAAGCGCAGGCCAAAGGCGGAGGAAACACGACGTTCACATGGGGAACAAAGGGGGGAGCATGGCGGCCATTACGTGGACGCGGACGAGCTCCCAGAAGGAGCGTCGTCTACGCAATGCGACCGAGAACTACACGTCCGAGAACTACACGTCCGAGAGTGCGTCTTGTGCTTGTTGCTCTCGGCTGTGCGGGCAGCGAGCGTCGGCGCTGGTGCTGCTGGTGCTGCTGGTGCTGCTGGTGCTGCTGGTGCTGCGATGGCTAGGCCATGTCGGGGATGATGAGCAGGCTCTTGGGGATGAGGCAGAAGTGCAGCGCGAAGTAGACGAAGCGATGGCATAAATAAGTCTGGTCCTCGAACTCGGTGAAGACCTCCGGGTGGTGGAAGTACGTGTGTGAGAAGATGCGGTAGAGGCGGCGCGCCACGGACTGGAAGTACTGCGTGGCGTTCGAGTTGATGCTCACGCGCGAGGGGAAGACGCGGCTGCTCGTGAGCAGCGTGTTGACGTTGTCCATCGTGTGCACAATGTAGTCGAAGGCGCAGCACTCCTTGGGCGCCTTGTGCGCCGCGCAGAGGAAGACCCAGTCGTCCGTGGCCTTCATCACGGCGCAGGACTCGCGCGTGCAGCTGCCGTCTAGACGCGCCACCAGCACGTTCAGCTCCTTCATCACCTGCCGCAGGTGCTCGTACTGCCACAGGTACGCGTCCTGCTCCTCCGGCGCGTCGTAGATGGCGCCCAGCGCCGTCGGGTCCGCGCGCACCAGGCGCTGGATCAGCTGCTCCACCTCGAAGGCGCCGCCCGTGTCCACGACGCGCCCGCCCGAAGCCGCCTCCCACGCGAAGAACTCCTCGTTGCGGCTGCCAGGCACGTTCTTGCCCACGCCCGCCGTCGCCATCTCCGTCTGTAGCTTCCTCGCTCCGTTGCTTTCTTTAGTCTGTAGCGTTGACTTGGCTAAACAATCCGACCGCTTTAGTTTGGGGGAAATCCCAATTGATTGAAACCTCCTAAAGTTAGTACTATTTCCGGTATGCGCACTCCTAGAACAGTAACATTGGGGAGGTTTCTGGCGCCAAAGCCGAGTGCAGGATCCGATTGGAAGACAGCAAGGAGTGAAGTGGAGATGGCGGAGGCGGCGACGTTCAGCGCGGCCGAGGCGGCCGTGTACGACCGGCAGATGCGGCTGTGGGGCGTGGAGGCGCAGAAGCGTCTGCAGCACGCGCGCGTGCTCGTGAGCGGGCTCTCGGCGCTCGGCTCCGAGCTCGTGAAGAACCTGGTGCTGGCCGGCATGGGCGTCACGCTGCATGACACGCTGCCGGCCTCGGCAGCTGCGGCCGCCACGCAGTTCTTCCTGTCCGAGGAGGACGTGGGCAAGAACGTACGTGCTCCTACTGTTCTGCATGGCGTCCAGGTCCGGCGCTCGCAGCGTCCGTGCCGACGACGCAGTGACACCTGCTATGCATGCAGACCGATGGACTCATTCTCGTGTTTGTGGCGCCGGTTCGGTGGCTGCAACGCGCCCCATGCAGCGCGCCGAGGCGTGTCTGGCGCGCGTGCAGGAGCTGAACCCGTTGGTGAAGGTGCAGTGCGAGACGCGCGCGTTGGGGGAGCTGCCGGACGCCTTTTTCCAGGACTTTTCCGTGGTCTGCGTCGTGGGGGCCGACCAGCAGACGGAGCTGCAGCTGGACGCGCTGTGCCGCGCCTCGGGCACGGCCTTCTTCGCTGCGCGGGCCTTTGGCTTCGACGGCGTCATGTTCGCCGACCTGGGGGAGCACACGTTCCGGCGCAACCCCATGGGCGCCGACGCCGCGCCCAGCGAGCCCGTCACGGTGACCTTCCCCACGCTGGCGCAGGCGCAAAATACCACGTGGAGCTCTCTGCAGAGCGCCCGCAAGCGCGCGCCGCAGCTGCCGCAAGTCTTCGTCAAGAACCAGCGTGCGTATCGCGGCTGTAGCGCCGGCACCAGCGGCAGAAGTCTCGCGTTTCGGCGATCGTTTGGACTGATTTGTGTGCTCTGCTGTACATTGTGTTGTGCTTGGTAGTGCTACTGGAGTTCAAGAGTCAGCAAG
This sequence comes from Halophytophthora polymorphica, assembly GCA_023338205.1. NCBI lineage: Eukaryota > Oomycota > Peronosporomycetes > Peronosporales > Peronosporaceae > Halophytophthora > Halophytophthora polymorphica. Next base: position 12,517 of record JAADYJ010000854.1, read on the forward strand.
GGCTGGTGGAGATCGCAGACCAGCATGTGGTGAACTTCATCCAGTTCGCACGCGAGAAGTTCGAGGCGCACGGGCTGCCGGAGGACTACATGTCTCCGGACGAGCTGCAGTACGTGGCCACCACGTCTCCACGCCGACTTTGAGGCGGCACAACTCACTGCGGTGTCTCGTTTGTGCGGTGTGGCGTGTGCAGGTCGCTGGTGCGCGTGGCGGAGACGGACCTGACGCCCGTGTGCGCCATCGTGGCCGGCATCCTGGGCCAGGAGGTCATCAAGGCCATCTCGCAGAAGGATGAGCCCATCTGCAACTACTTTTGCTTCGACGGCGTCACAGGAACCGTCCGGCGGATCGGGTAGACAGCGCCACGACTGACGGCGGCGAACCCCTCAAGGAATACACCAGCCTGGGAGGCGACCGACCTCTTGTTCTCATGCCCTGGCTGTGCTGGGAAGAGCCGAAACTGACCGAATGCAGTCGCGTCGAGCGATAAGCTAGTGTTGTAACAGCAAGACGGCGCTTCGAGAGAGCGGAGGCGACTGTGGGGAGTCGAGTTTGTGACGAAATGCCGTGCTGCTGCGTCTATAGGCGGGTTGGCAGGTCCACGCGAGGCCGATTGCGCTCACAGTTGCAGTGACAGGAGCTCAGAGACGACGGATCGGTGTGCCGGGCATCATGTCCACCGCCATCGCTGCCGCGCGCGCCAAGACGAAGGGGAAGCGCATGCTCCGTGACGCGGTGGAGGCCTATGGCGACGACAACGTGACGCTCTCGCAGTGGAACGAGCGGAAGAAGCGCGCGACGCAAGCAGGAAAATGGACGTGGAAGACGGGCGTCGTGAGCGCCAACGCGGCCATTAAGGCTCGGCTCGAGAGGGAGGAGGTGCAGCAGGCGCTCAAGACGCGGTTCGTGGACATCTCGGCGGCCATGGAGGAGGAAATGGGCAGCACCAGCCACACGGACCAGTACGGCGGCGCTCGGTCTGGCGAAAGCGACGCGCGTGAAGACCAATGCTGCTGGAGGTGGGTCGTTGTTCGTCGCCATGCTTGTCCGGCTGGATCGCTTGCCACTTAGCTGCGCGGTGTGCTTGTCCCAGGGAGCGAATCGGCGGGAAGATGCA
>JAADYJ010000855.1:0-13622 GCA_023338205.1 Halophytophthora polymorphica
ACGAGCACTCCTTTTTTGATAAAGCCCTAGAGGAGTGAAATCACCGGTCAGTTTATAAGTAGCTAGGAATACCCCCGTGAACGATCGTGACACTCGTTCTAGTTGGGGACGAAGCCCCCCGTTTAATCGTTGGAGGACTTGAATAATTTATGCATCGAGATAACCCTTGTTTTTGTAAAGAAACATTTTACCCTTTTTACAGCCCTGATTTACTTTTTACGAAATGTAAGTATCAAGTTTAAAGTTTGGTTTGGGGAGAAGAACTCGACTAGACGGTCGATTTTCCATTTTTCACAACGAATCATGGCTTGAACAGTCACGGTTCGTCTGGAGTGTCCCGCATGCAAGTAGTTTTGCTCGCATGAATCAAACTTGCACCTTGCAATATAGAACACATTGCCAGTAAAGTTATGGTTTAGAAATACCCACAATAGCGATTTTGGCCTTTCGCTATTGGATAGGGTTAAACAGTAGTGTTTGCTTGAACCAACGCGATGTATGCTAAAGTTAAGTGACTTTTAAGCCGCTTTACCCTGATCTTGCTACCATCATTTTAGCCCTAATAGGGGGAATCAGAGCTGGAAATTGCACGGAACGAGATCACATGCCATCTCGCCCTGAAATGACATGTCATCTCGAAGATCACCCACCTCCGGAGGTGGATGATCGTGGCTCGGGAATACGCCAAATGACATGTGATCCTGCCCTCGGATGACATGTCATTTCAGGGCGACATGACATGTGATCTCGTTCCGTGCAATTGCCAGCTCTGACTCCCCCTAATAAACGGAACTGGCTCTGAGGCACTTCTATACCGATCTCAGTACGCCAGTGGTCACACCCTGACTCTGGGACCGGGAGGTCAGTGGATCGATCCCCAGCGGAGACCGAATTCACCCAAGGCCGGAGAGGGGAAAGCCAATTAGTAAATCCCGTTCGATCAACCCCTATAGTGTAATGAGGGAGTCTATACCCTATACAAGAGAAATCTTAGACCCGCATAAAAACCCGTGACATAGTAGGGGCAAGATAGCCAGGATAGGATTCAATACTGAGTCACCAGTATTGACACCAGCTCACCCAGCGGGAGCTAGCGAGGGTACAGGTAACTTCTCTCTCTCTCTCTCTCTGAGGCACTTCTAGACTGATATATTGGTATTGGTAAGAAGTAATCTCCGTAAAAGTGTGGACCACATGGAATCTACCCTGGCCCATTTTGAAACCATTGCTGACGTCTCAACTTCGCGGCATCAGGGTACAAATGTCCCACACCGTGCAATGGATACTCGTCCGACAACGAATCAACTAAGCAGCAGACTGCATGGCCAGCTTCGTCATGAACTCTAACTCAACTCCACCCATCAGATCATCAGTGGCGCCTCTCGAGCGGGCCCAGTTCGATCAAGCAGCCCAGCGCGTGCAAGTAACACACGCACGCCTGTTTTAGCAGCCATAACTATCTCGTAACCTTGAAGAATAAATGCCAGGCGGTATTTTCTCTTTGTTTGAGTATATACTGTGTAGATTGGTGGAGAGGACATGCTAACGGCCTTTTACCTTGACGATCGCGGTCGTGCAGCTCTGCTCTCGGGGAGGAGTGTATCTCCTTGAGGACCGGAAGAGCCGCAATGTTGCAGGCTTTAGCGTGCAATGCGTTCAGAGTTCAAAACCTACTTATTGATGCAGTCCATCCCCCAGCTCTTTGTGACGCACATTCAAACACAGCATTGATGAGGGTCACGGATCTTGGCCGACGAAAAGAGAGGAGGCCCGCTGGGAGGCCCGCTGGGAGGCCCGCTGGGAGGCCGACGCGAAGCGAGAAGGAGACTTGGTCTCTTGAGCAGTAGATGGAAGATTTGGAAGCGACTTGATTGATAGGCCGGTTGATCCTAGCTACTGGTGCGCCCCCTCTAGGGCGCCTCTGTCCAGAATGTTCTAGAACCATCTACCAGCCACTCATCCTAGACACGTGGCATGGACCAATCAGAGCTCTGCGTCCAATCACCATGATTGGACGCACGCCTACCTGTCGCATAGATGTCGCGTGCGTGGCGTGATCATCCAGAATGCTTGTAGCGCGTGTGAGTGTTGGTCCCATACTGGCTTCTAGACTATGCCAGACGCCAGGTCACAATAAGCATCCCCACGGGGGCTCCTACCTCGACAGGAAATGGCCAGCTAGCGATTAGAAGTGCCTGTTGGATCGGACATTAGATATAGAAGTCAGTGGACAACAGTGAACCGCACTACCACTTCAATTCGAGCACTGCATCTCCGCCGGACTGTTCACCTCGACACGCTCGATACTACCACCTTCGCGTTGTTATCCAACTCAATCAGCCCCCTCCAGTAACCCATGCAGCACCCGGATACTCCATCCGCAGCTAGCATTGGGACGTCGTCCTAAACTGTCATGACAGTTTGAAATGCCGTTGTACTTAGTAACGCGACGAATGAAGCCTCCAAACGAAGTGGAAGATTTTTTCCTGGTCGTATTCTGGTCTGGTCTTGGTTTGGGGTGCTATATTGGGCAGTTTTCTCTTGGTCTGGTCCGGGTCCGGGGAAAACCCGAGATAGACTCCTGTGATTCGTCTTCAACTACGTATTGTTGGTGGCGCTTCACACTTCTATAGACACCACTACATCAGCAACACGCTCGCTACCACCCACACCTCAAGCGCTTTACCTCAGGTTGGGCCGCCATGGGGCGTCAGTCGTCAAGTGGGTGACCTTGCGTGGACAACAGAAGAACCAGAGCGCACGTTCAGCATGCTCGTAGTCACTCCAATGCTGTGCACCCCGACACACATTTCTAATCATCGAAAACGAGCAAACCGAAAGCAAAAGTGGAGCGAAATTTGTGCGATACCATCACGGCATTTAGTACACTGGTCAAACATCCTCAGGGAACAAACTCACGCGGCGGTGCAGCATTTATCAGAGCGTTTGGCTCAACTGTAAGGCGAAACTGGAGTTGCGTCCTAAATCCAATAAACCCAGCACCGTCGGGAGGCATACGTGTCGACATAAAGAAGACATTACGGGTGATAGTGCTGCTGATGCGGTAATGCGGGCTGCAGATGCGACGAGTGATATGAAGCTAATGACCGATGATTTAGCTACATCTGAAGCGGGGCTACTCTACCACGTGGTGGTTATATCAGCCTTAGGGAGAAAGGGTCCTCAGATATCGGTTGATACCGGTTGAATATCGGTTATTATGCAGTTGGAGCCCGGCGGGCTGGGATTGGCTGAAAGTCGTTCTACGACGGGACGAGGGCTCACAGCCATTCGTAGATCTTTTGTAGGGACAAGCTATGGCCCATTGTTTAAGCCATACCTTTAGGTTCAGAGGAAGCCCGCCGGCCGTTATAGAGTTCAGTCTGTCTTTGCTAAGAATCGTCTTTGGGTCTCGGACCCGGTTGTATTGGAGGTAACCTCTAGCTCGTTTGAGCACGCACATGCCGCCCACAGACTCCGTGTGGCGTGCATATAAACGACTCGCAGAGTCACGCTTCCTCGAAGCCAGGTGCTGTGCAGCCCCGTTGCAGTGAGCGTGGTATTGCTGCTGGTGGCCCGCTCCAAGTTGATACGATCAACATCTTCACTGGCTAGAGCAATTGGAACTTTGAGGGCCCTTGTCGCTCCGTCGACCGGGAGGCTCGCGCAGCAGCAGCAGTGCTACGCTGCCGCAACTTCGAGCGCACCGTAGTCGCGGGTGCCGTGCGTGGAGACTCGCCGTGAGGGCGTCTAGACCGTTCTCCGCGACGAAGGCCACTAAGTTGTTCTTCGACTGTGAGATGCCTAAGGCTCCGCGGTGCGTCCAGCTCTAAGCTCCAGATGATTCGTTGAGATCCAGTACCGGGTTGTTTTGTTTGTGCCAGCATGCTCCTGCAGTGCTCGGTTAGAGACGCGCGCACTACCGCGGCAATACCTCGAGACTGGGCTCTTGGACACCCAGCTACCCGGTATCAGCATCCTGAGTATTAAATTTAACCCCGGACTTGATCAGCGGCCCCTCGACACCAGTAACAGGCCGAGAGGCGCTCGTTCTGCAACATGGCTCCCATAAAGGCGCTGTGTGAAGAAGCGTTTATAGCAACAGTAATTTACGCTAAGTACGTATGCTTAGGGCCGCGCCGTCCCAGGGCCGACGTGGTTTCTACCTGTAAAAGCTGATGCTATAAAGTCTAGCAGATCCTTTGACTGGTTGGCAGAATTCCATGAACTCTGCGCGTTCTGGTTGGCCGGAATCTCAGATTTCAGCCAGTGGGAGCGACCAATGCTAACGGATGGTGGTCCCCCTTTTGTAGGTTAACTTAGTGTTCGCAACACTAAATTGCAGTGACCCTATTTAGGATGGCAGACCCTAAATCTTCGGAGGCCCAGGCCCCTGGGTCGGGCCCAATAGGTGTGCCTCTCTCCTGTGGCACTAGAATGTATCGGCTTTCGGGTACATGTCCCGAGCGGACCGAGTCCGCCTTGGCTTCGGGCACACGCCGCTCTACCACTGGGAGCGACTCACAGACGACTGCAGCTATACCTGCGCGAATGGCCATCGGTGGGGGCCGCGGCCGGTGGGCGCAGTGGCGAACGGCAAGCATCCGTTCCCGTAATGCAGGGGTACGGCGTCCAAGGCCGAGGCGAAGGCCTACATCGTGCAGTTCCTGCTGCCTGGCGTGTTCGAGAAATGGTTTGCGGCTACGAGGTTGACATCTACAGCCACGAACTGAAGCTGTGCATCGAGGTGGACGGCAGGCAGCATGAGGTAAGCTTCCTGTTGCGCTGGCAAAGCGTTTGCGTGTGAGTGTCTGCTAATTTCCTATCTTGCAGATGCGAGTCGACTTCATGCAGCCTGGCACTGCACTGGGGACTTCGAAGGCCAGCTCATGCGAGACCACGTGAAGGAGTGCGAGGCGCTGATTGGGGGATGACCATGGTGCGCGTGCCGGCGCCGTGCCCGACGTTCGAGTCCGTGGGAGAATGCCTCATCGCTATTCTCGCCAAGTTCCATCCGAATGGTCAACCCTCAAGATGGACGGAGAGCATTGGCAGCTCGATACGCATCAGGCAGCGCTTCTTGATCTCCCGCCCTTGTGTCGCAGGCGCTGGCCTGGCGACGAAGGCAGAAGAAACCCACGCGGGCACGGCACGGATATCTGCGCCTCAGTTGGGTTGCCTGGGATGTGGGCGGTTGAATATGCGATTTGGGAGGTCAGTGTCGTCGCTCGCGGTGCGTCTCAAGGCGAAGCGGTGGCCAAGGAGATTGCTCCGTCACATGTATCATGTCTTGCAGCGCATCGGCCCGTCTCGAGTCGAGACTCTCGACGGCCCGTCTGAGGCTTGCCAACGAGGTGGGCTCCTCTGGATTTGGACTGGCGGGAGCGGGAGCCTTCGGGAGCACCAGAGGGCGTGCAGGTGTACGCCCATCCCCTATCACTATCATCCGCGCCTCATCTCGCATGGCGTTGCGGTTCCCTTTCTGCCAATTTCTCCATCCGTCACACTGCGCACAGACGGGGCGCCCGTTTCAGTCACCGCCGGCCCTTTCTGCCGCCTGGGCTTTCTGCGGGCGCGCAGAACCAGGACGTCTGGAGAATAAAAAGAACCAGAACCAGAAGAAGTGCAACAGTGGGCCGCGCAGCGTTACTGTACAGTCGGACGGTTGGAGCCAGCAGACGGGCCGCTGACGTCTTCAAGGATACACTTTCCGCCGAGCGCGATTGGTGTGGCAGGCCGTCCACTCTAATCTGGGCCACGAGCTAAACTAGGACTCTTGGCTCGCCCGATGTTGGGTGGGCCACGCCACGCCCACCTCAGACCCTGCCGCTGCCCAGTGTTGACCAGCATCGCCCCGCCCCCGAGAAGTTGTCGGCGAGTACGGGAGCAGCAGCAGGGCCCGGCCCCGCCTCGCTTCGCGCCGCCATGGAGACGCTGCCGCTGCGGCGCAGCGAGGCCTTCTGGACGCGCGTGTTCCTCTTCGGCGCGTCCTGCGTGGTCGGGCTCATCGTGGCGCGCAAGCGCAAGCTGCACCGCTTCCATCTGCACATCCTGTCGGCCAAGTCGGCGGACTGCGGCCGCTTCTTCGGACTCGACATTGGCGGCACGCTGGCCAAGATGGTCTACTTCCAGCCGGCGGAGGGCGCCGCCGCCGCGCAGCAGACGCAGATGATGCGCCAGCGCCAGCGCCGGCCCGACGCGGCGCTCCCGCCGCCCAGACGCGTGGAGGAAGGCAGCCTCTCGCTCATCGACGCCTTCATCCGGACTCTGCAGTCCTCCGACGGCACACAGCGCGAGGAGCGGCTGCAGATGCACGTGCCCGAGCTGGGCGGCACCATCCACTTTATCAAGTGCGTCTGCGTGGCTGCAGTCCCCTAAAGCGACGCCAATTCGATCGCGCTCGGGGGCCGGCAGGACGAGGCGAAGGAACTCATCCTGTGCGCTGTGTTGTGTTGCGGACGTGCAGCTTCCAGACTTCCAAGATGGAGGCCATCACGGACTTTGTGCGGCGGCGCTTCTTCCACCGCTACATCCGCAAGATCGCGTGCACGGGCGGCGGGGCCTTCAAGGTGGGGGCTGCAAGCGCCGCGCCGCGTCTTCGTTGCCCGCGCTTGAGCTGCTGGGACGCTTGTGTTCGCCTGCGTCCTGTTGACATGCAAGTTCTCTAACGATCGCGTGTTTGAGGCGAGTGGTGTATGCAGTTCTCGCCGCTCTTCGAGTCGCGACTGGGCATCGAATTGGAGAAGGCGGACGAGATGGACGCGCTCATCAAAGGGCTCAACTTTGTGCTGCAGCACGCCAAGGACGAGTGCTACACGTTCGTAGACGTAGTGCCCGACACACACGGGCTGGGCAGCGGCACCAAGACGCTACTGCCCAAGCCGGAGAAGCGCGCGCTGTACCCGTTCCTGCTCGTGAACATTGGCTCGGGCGTGAGCATCCTCAAGATCACGGGCGAGACGCAGTACGAGCGCGTGTCCGGCACGAGTCTGGGCGGCGGCACCTTTCTGGGGCTCTGCCGCGCGCTGTCCAAGCTGCGCTCCTTCGACGAGGCCATGGACGCCAGCGTCGTGGGCCACTCGGAGGCCGTGGACATGACGGTGGGCGACATCTACGGCGCCGCGGGCTACGAGCGCTTCCAGCTCAAGCCAGCCACGGTGGCCAGCAGCTTCGGCAAGGCCACGCAGCCGCCGCACCCGGAGGACGCCGACCTGGCGCGCTCGCTGCTCTTCATGATCACGCAGAACCTGGGCCAGCTGGCCTTCCTCAACGCGCGCCGCGTGCACACGACGCGCATCTACTTCTCGGGCAACTTCCTGCGACGCAACGAGCTGGCGTGTCGGCAGCTGGCCTACGCCATCGACTTCTGGTCGAAGTCGGAGATGCAGGCGCAGTTCTTCCACCACGAGGGTTTCTTCGGCGCGCTCGGCGCCTTCCTGCAGCGCTTCCACGCGGCCGCGCAGGCCTGCGCCGAGCACGAGCACGAGCACGAGCACGTGGCGACGAGCGACCAGAGCGCCGCCGGAGCAGCAGCAGCAGCAGGCGAGCCGGAGGCGTGAGCGGGAGGCACGGACCGGGTGTGTCTGCGCGCAGTGCGCGGCGGAGGACTAGCGAAGTGGTTGCATGAGCGAGCGGACGACAGGCAAGAGGCAGCTCGTTCCGTTGTTCGACACGAAACAGGCGATAACGAGAGCGAGCAAGAGAGCCTTGAAGTGCATGGGGTTGGTGGAGTGGAAGGCTGCACAATGAAAAGACCAGGCCGAGCTGCCTCAGCCTCACACTCGCATACACACACGTGCACGGATGACAGACGCGTGCACGGATGATAGCTAGCCCTGCACCTTGCGCATGGGCGACAGATAGGCTGGCGTCGTCGCTTGCGGATCGGCGTGGCCGGCTGGGGTGCAGATCGGTGCCCTGCGTGCTCCTGCGATCCCCTGGCGTGGCGAGGCTGGCGACTGGTGTCACGCGGCCTTGACCGGCCGTGGCATGGTGCGGCCGCTGGATTGGCTTGCACGTTGTTGTCCGCGAGAGCACGCCGCGCCGAGACGGCGTCGAGGCTTGGCTCGTCCAGCTGGGAATCCGGACCTGTGAGTCCTCACCTCACTGCGTCGCGCCTCGTGGCGGCGTAAAGGCAACGGAACGGCTGCAGCTCCATCGATGGGCAGGAGTGCCGCGGGCGTCACGGGATCACGGTGCACCGCAGCAGGAACTTGCGAATGGAAGCTTGAAGCTTGAAGCGTGCTGGTCAGGCCGCACACGCAAGCAAGCCGGCGAGCGAGGGGCAACGTCAGACAGAGCAGAGAGATCGTTGGAGGCAGATCGCCCGCCCATCATGAGCCCGAAACCCGCGAGCACAAGCCTGGGAATGGCACGACGCAGCGCCAACAACACAGACGCCTGCCGCACGCAAAGGAGCTGCACGCAAGGAGAGGAAGAAAGCCTGGACGCTTGCATGCAAGTGCTTCGATGGTACACGTTCGTTTACTGTCCTCTATGGAGCGTTCTTAAATATTAAACTTAATACCAGCGCTCGGCCTGCTCGAGGGAGGCCAACTGGCCACGTTGTCGGGACGGCCTCCACCCATGCTCGGCCAGCTTCTCGGCTTGGCCTGCTTTTCAAGCCGCTTGGGCTGCCAACGCCTGACGCCTCCGCGGTGGGGCTTCAAGTTCCAGCACTTGTGTCGCTGGATGGCAGCGGCATGAGCAGCCCGTCTATCAGACACTGCAGTCTCGTGGCACGGTGCCGCGCAGGGCAACGTGTCCTGCCACGACCGTGCTAGACGGCGATAGCGAGGCCCTTGCACTCGAGCGGCGTGCGCGCTGCCAGTGTGGGGAAAAGACGTGGCTCTCGCCACTTCGGGTCGCTGCGGCGCTTCATGCCAGGAAGTGGTTCAGGATCTTCAGCTCCTCCGGGGCCAGCGGGGCCGAGGGCGCCCACGAGAACGGGATCGGCTCGTACTGCGCCGTCGCCGCCGCGTCCTTGACGATGCAGGACAGGTCCACTGAGCTCGCGATGCTGGCCACCAGGTGGCTCTCCCACTTGCTCAGGTCCGAGCTGCGCTCCTCGGCCTTCATCTTCTTCTTGGGCGAGATGACGCGCTCCTCGGGCTTGGCGCCGGTGGCCGCCACCTCGTCCAGCGACGTGGGCGAGGCCGCTGCTAGCGCCGCTGCGCCCTCGTCCGCGTCGCTGCGCTTGCGCTTCAACGGCGACAGACTCGGCCGCTTGGCCGACACGGGCGACTGCGTCTCCTGCGTCTCCTGCTTCTGCTTCTGCTCCTGCTCGCTCTTCGCGGCCTGCGTGGGGGTCGTGCTGGCCGACATGGTCTCCTGCTTGCTGTTGGCTGCTTGCGTGGGTGCGGGCGAATGTGATTGTGACCAGCAGCGCGGCCCAAAGGCTGTCTGGGGCCAAGTCGGCAACCACGGCGGCGGACGTCGAAGGGAAATCAAACAAGGCACGCACGTTGGCTGCCAGACGGGGCGCGTTGGCCGGCCGTTCCGCGCGGTTTGCGGGTGGTGGGTGATGATGCGGCGGCGACGCGCCGGGATGGCGACTTTGCGCGAGACCTTCTGGGCGGCATCTTGTCTTTCTCGGCCGTAGGACAAATCGGGCGCTCTCTTTTCCTGGAAAGGGTTGGCGTTGTCGCAACTGATCGATCTCCCTCGCTCTCTCTCGTAGACACCCACCCACCCAGGCGGCGCGCACACGCACCCAGGCGGCGCGCTGGAGTCCCGTGCAAGTCACGGAGAAGAAACGGGCGAGACGGCGAGGCCAGCCAGAGACTGTCGGCCGGCTGGGCCCGGCCAGCCAGCGGCGCTCCAACTCAGAAAGGATCTTCACGCCGAAGCGTGGCACCAGGCAGGCCTCTGGCCCGTCTGCCGCCTGCAGATGGGGCGCTGACGCGGCCTTTCGCGGGTGGCGGTTCTATTTTCCGGCCTGCCCCATCATCGCGTTGCACCGCTGCGTGGATCCACCGGGCCAAGGAACATGGCGCCAGCCGCGCGTCTGCCTCCACCCCGCCGGCCTGCGATCGTGCGGTCTCAGAGCGCGCCGAACGCGTGCGCCCGCCCGCCAGCACTCGCGTTGCGCCGAGTGGGGTCGGTCCACAGCGTGCTGGCCTGATCATTTGCTCTGGCAACCAGGACTTGGGGCCATTCGCCGCGATCTGGGCGGCCCCGGTTCAGTTGACGACCCCGGGTGATACTTTTGCCAGAAAGCTTGCCTGCCAGAAAGCTTACCTGCCAGAAAACGTACCTGCTAGAAAGGGCGCTGTGTCAGCGCCGACGACGAGATTACACGCCTTGAACGAGCGCCAGCAGCCCTTCCCGCGCAAAACGCGCGGCGGCCGTTGTCGGCCCGGGAACACGGCCAACGCGCCGCCTCTCGACGCGATGTCTCAACGACGGTTCTTATGTGCGGCGGTCATCCGCACGCACCTGCCCTGCTGACCGCAAGCACAGCCACCGCCGCGCTCCGAGCTCTGGCCCAGAGCCTCCGGGGCAGGCGACGGACCAGCTGGGCGCGGCGGCACGCTCTTCCTCTTCACTTCTTGCGATCGGAAGCTGCCGTCGATTTGCAAGGCGAGGATCAGACAGCGGGGTGGTGCCGCTTTGCAGAGAGAGATCCGGCGAGAACTGTTGCCTGTTGCATGCGCCTGCCTCGATCCGGCCAACGGCCTGTCCCGCTTGGCAGCGCTTTGCTATATTTGCACCCAACGGGTGCGTGCGGGTTAGTATTCGCGATCCCATGCGCAAATATCCAGAGGAAAACGAAGGAGCCAACCCGAAACCGAGCTCGTGAGAAGCAGCAACCCAATCTCGGTCCCGTTCTATCCCGGGCGGACGGGCGCGCTCCAGGCTGACTTCTCCTGCCCGACCGCCCATCCTCTGCGCCTGGGTATGCTCAATTAGGCGCGCGGCGGCCCGTCCGCACGCCCTGCGTGATCCGGGTCAAGCAAGCAGAGAGGAATCTCATCCGGCTCTTGGCGCGGCAGACCTCAGCATGGAGCTTCCGGCGGGGCTACTCTACGGCGAGAGCCGCAAACGCGCGGACAAACCAGCGAGCGAGCGAGCGAGCGAGCGACAACGTGCGCCTTTGCCGACCGGATACCCCGAGATTCTGCGCCAGCCGGGCACACCCAGTAGCTTTGCGCGAACGCCACCGCGCCAACCTGCCACGCGACGCACTGCGGCAACGCCTGCCGCAAGCCCCTGCTGGTCTGGTTCCAACGGAATCCCGGAGGCATCCACCTTTGGACCAGCGTGTATCGCAGCAGACAGGAGGCGCGCAGCCAACCAAGCCGATGACACAGCGGATTGTGTATCCATCTGGGCGCCAATTTTTTTAGGGCACGCCCCGCGCTTGCGCGCTGCAACGCCGCTATTCGACGCCGCGGATCTCGCCGTTGGTTGCTTCCTGTCGCACGCATCCCCCGCACAGATTGCAGTGGGCGCCCGGTGCTGCACGGACAACCGTACCGTAAACGAGTCCACGCACGATGGGAGGATCGGGCGTTTCAGCGCCACAACGCCCAGCGGTTCACCGTCTGGCGGGCGCCTGCCTGCGCGTCTTCGATTAAAGCCCCGCCGGCCAGATGGACGAAGGCTGACTTCCCCACCCGCGCATGGAGCGACGAGAAGCGTCCTCGCACCTTTCCTCGAGCGAAGAGCACTTCGTAGGACGTTTCGCGGAGATCCCGCGCGCGTGTGGTCGTGGCTGAAGGCCAAGCATGCGCGCCGGGGATTCTACAGAGCGAGGAACAGGCAGGCAGGAGGGAGAGAGATGTGAAGACGGACTGGAATTTTCGGCCACACTCTGCTCTGCTGTCTGCGATGGGACTGCGGCTGGGCGGGCGGGCGGGCGGGCGGGCGGGCGGGACCTGGGCGGTTTTCCTCGGGGCTGGGCAAATTCGTGCCAGAGGTCTCCAGCCCAGATGAGCAAATGGCTGCGAAGTCGTTGCGCGGCGCCGGAGTTTCGAAACGCCGACAGGACTTGCTTCTCCGGAGTGCGGCGATCCAATAAAAGCAGCTCTCACCAACCTGCCGCCATCCAGCATGTGCTGCTGGGCTTCCTGGTCTGGGGCCGAACGAAGGGCGACAGGCACGCGGATCGACGCCTCGCGCCCTCGCGCGGTGCCCGCTTGTGCCTAGTCCCGCGCAACTCAGCGCCACGTGGAACAAGAAGGCGGAAAAGAGACCCGCACGAATGGCTGCGCGCGCGTGATTCAGGCGCTCTTTCTCGGATTTGCGCGGAGGGTTGCGGCAACTACATCATTCGCGACAGATATCACCCGGAAGGCGTCCGTCGGCTGGTTCTGCCGCTGAGCCGCCTTCGCCCGGCACGTCCGGCTGGCGCGACTACCGGTGGCAAGCAGGGGGCGAGTGCGATGCCCCGGCGCTGGACGGTTTCGTGGCTGTACATAGAAGGCAACGGTTGAAGCCAAGGGACAAGGCAAACACAAGAAGGTTTACAGAACGCCCGGTCTCGGCCCCGTTCGGTCCGGAGTGAGAGATGGGGGTGGACCGAGCGGCCCGTCGCTCCACTCGGAGTCGCACCTGATATCGGGATCGGCTGAAGCATCCCGCGCGCCATGAGACAATGTGGCCGTGCTCGGGGCCGTCACACAACTTCAATCCGTCGTCCGCGACTTCCCTCCCTGGCTGCGGGTGTCGTGTGCGCGCATTGAGTGGCCATGGCGGCTGGTGGCGCGCCACCCGCCCGGGTGTTGTGCTGCGGGTCGGTCCTCCCTAGCCTCCGGCGCCCGCGGCGTGGCTGGGGAATCCATCTGCTTGTTGGCTTGTTGCTGACTGATACCTCCAGAATCGCAGGAAAGAAGCCTGCATGCTGACGAGATGGGGGCCGCAACGGATGCGGCCAGACCCCCGTCGAGAACCGGTCGGTCGGGTGCCGCCTCTCCCGGAGTGATATCGCCAGGGAACCGTCGTCAATCCTCCTTCCAAGGTGGAAGCTGGTGGGTGGGTGGGTGACACGCGGGGCGACTTCCAGCGAGAGCCACGGGTTGCAGAGCCACAGAGCGTGGAACGGTTGACTGACCAGAGCCCCGACGGCTGCGATACGACGCGCCACCAAGCGATAGGCTCCGTGGGATCAGCACCAGCCACCCGCCCGCCTGGCGTCAGCTCCGGCGCGTCTTTGGTGCTTCAAATGCGGTGACGTGGCAAGCAAGCGGACGGTACGGGGAGCGCATGATTGTCCAACCAGGCATTGGATGTCCAGGCGATGGGGGCTGTCCAACCCAGAGTTTCCGAGGAGAAATACAGCACCGACCAATGGAAGTAGCGGGGCATTCAACATTTATAGTAAGTGATGCTCACGACCTGAATCTGCAACAGGCCCGCGCTGTTCGGGCTTGCTGGCGCATCCTGCCGGTCGGCTACTACGACCCAGGCCCCCACCGTTGCTGTGTTTTCGGCTGCGGAGATATTGAGACGTATCGCCATTTATGACTGTCCCCATGCTCAAGACCTCTGGAGCCTCCATCGGAACGCCTGGCGTCCCTTCCTCCAAGCCCGACCGTCCTGGGAACAAGTCATCTATGCTACCAGCCTGCCGATTGCAACCAAATGGAAAAGGCCGTCCCGACAAACCATCCTCCTGCTCT
>JAADYJ010000856.1:0-13618 GCA_023338205.1 Halophytophthora polymorphica
GCAGCAGAGCGTAACGTAGGCCGTGGAGATGAGAAAGTAGGCGATGAGGTAGCTGTAGAGTCCGGCCGAGATGCCCTCGTTCCACTCGAAGTACTGTCCGCCGATGACGATGGTGATACCGAGGATGTAGATGTCGAACTTTCCGGGCTTGTACTTGAGCTTTGAAGTCTGGGCAGATGTAGGCCCGCTTGACGTCGCTGAGGCTCTTCTTACGCTCTGCTGAGTCGTCAATTGGGGGGACATTGGTTTTACCTGCACCGCCAGAGGTGAAGGTACAACAGCCGGCATAGCGAAGGCTCGGACGATGGCACTTGCGCTGTTGCTTTCGCTGGTGAGGTGAGTGAAGGCGAAGTGTGGAATGTGCTGCGAGGTTTCACGAGTGACTGAAGCCACGCGTTTGCTCCAACGAATGGGTTTCCCGACGCGTCCAATTAGTTCCTTCCCCGAAATAGTCAGAGCGGCGACGGCGAAGGTCGACCTCGAGGACAGCTCCGTGCTCTAGAGCTCCAGATGCGGAACCCGCGGCGCCCAATCGCATGGGAGCCGCTTTTTCCTGCAGCCACGTCGTTGAGACGTTTGGGCGCTTCAGGAACATGGTTTACGAAGGCTCGCAGTATCCCGGGCGACAAGAGTTTCCAATCGGCACACAGTGCGAAACGACAAAGCTTACTGCTCTTCCCAAGTGCAGTAGCACTTGCGCGCCTCAGTTCAGACGCATTCGAGCTGCCGTCCTGCTAGAACCAGGCTCGTTTGTTGACAGCCACGGTGCTTTTGTGTCGAGGACCTCGTCTTTCCACTCGTTGGGCGGTCTGCACTGCGGCCACCGAAGCGCTCAACTCGACTCTCAGCTTGCTGTTCCGGATTCGTGCCGACCAATTCCAAGTGTAACGTTGCAGGAACTCGGCAATCACAACTGTGGATCAGCCAGGTGGACGCGCACAAATCTGAGCAGTGGCAGGCCGACGAGAAGGCCGAGCTACCAACAGCAAAAGGCGGTGGGAGACTAGCGGGTGGCTGGCTCCCGCCTGCCCAGAACGCGAAGAAAGCTGCGCTCGATCGGTCTGATGGGCGTCGAGGCGGGTGTTTGCCCTCTCGACGCCGGACCGCTCGGCGTGAAGTCTATGTTTCGGAAAAGGAAGCGGCCGATCCGCCGTCTCCAGCAATAAAACTACATGGCCACCCCACGTCGACGAGCGCAGGGTGGCGCTGCTCCCGTCCCCCAGTCGCTTCCCGAGTTAGAGCGACTCCATGTACTTCTTCTGGATCTCAAAGGCCACGAGCGTGATGCCGAACAGCGGAGCCTGCACCATCATGCGCGGACCCATGCCCTTGAGCAGCGCGGACGGGCCGTTGGCAGCCACCACCTTGCGCACGCAGTCCAGGATGCCCGTGTAGGGGGAGCCCTTGAGCTGCAGCCGCGTCTTGATCACGTCTGCGGGCGTGCAGATGGCGGCGGCGGTGGCTCCGGCTGTGGCGCCGGCCGCTACGATGGACAGGATGGAACTGGTGCCCGTCGTCTTGTCCGCGAAGACGTCCTTGAGCGTGGCGTAGGACGGGAAGAAGACCACGGCGTAGGGGATGTCGCGCATGAAGCACACGGGCATGCCTCGATAGAGCCCGCGCAGCCCCAGACTCCGCACCACTTGCACGGCCGTTTGACGCTCCGCCGGGGGCAGCGACGTCTGCATCTGCAGTCGGATCTTGACGATCTCCATCTGTCGTCCAGCACCATACAATGGACTCGAATGTCAGTCGTGAATGTCTACAACTTGCTCATTCCAACCGGCCAACAGACAGCAAATAAAAAGCAGGTAGCAGACGTACCGGGTTGGTGACAATGGCCTGGGCGCCGCCGGCACCGGCGCCGGCCAGGATCTGCTTGCTCATGGGCAAGTGGCCATCCGCGTCCGTAAAGTACTCGCGGAGCTGCTCATTGACCGCCAGCTTGATGGCCTTCTCGGGCAGCACGCCCACGAGCGTCGGAGGCAGACCGCGGTAGAGCCCGCGCACGCCGTCTGTGGCCACGATGTGCTTGAAGCACTGGATGGGGCCCGTTACGGCGCGCGTCTGGCCCTGCAGGTGTGTCTTGACGATGTCGATGGGGAAGGTGGTGGCCGTGCCCACGGCACCGGCCACGCCGCCTACCGCCAACTTCCAGTGGAGCGGGATGGCCACGCTGGGCGGCGCGGCGGACCGCGGGCTCTCGCTCTCGCGCGGCGCCATGGACGTCACGCCAAGAGGCGGCAATTGACGGAGACCAGCGGTGGGAGCCATCGTGGACGTGGAGGGGGAGCGGAGCGATGGGAGGCTTGGCGGGGCGCACGTCGACCGAAAAAGCGGGAATGGGACGCCGCAACGCACGTCAGGGAGAGGCCACGTGCGCCCGAGACCAGCACTACGCACAACGGCCAATGCTTCCCGCCGGTCTTGGTGGTGCTTGGGGACGTTCCGGGCGTCCCTTCGCGGTGGAGCAAGGGCTAGAATTGTAGTTTTACAGGATCAAAAAGGGGATCTGTGGTATTCGAGGTCGAAATCAAGTGTAGAATTGTAGTTTCTAGGAAGTATGCGATGACGCAGTCGACGTGGCGGAAGCAGAAGCTGACACATGTGACAAGGGGCTCGCGTGTCGCAGCGTTCGGTCAAAAGTTACACCATACAAAAGCCTAGACAACAAGGAATTCAGAAACGTCCGCCTGAAAACATACCCAATAGCTTGAGCCACGAGGAGCCAGGTCTCGCTCGACCAGGCGACCAAGTTAGCTCTCGGCAGCACGGTAAACGTCTTGGGTTTCGTATGCCTGGCGTGAGGGGCTTCTCCAGGATCGTACCCAGCTAGCTATTCTTTCGACCCCCGAGCGCGACCTCGGCGTCTTACCGGCTACTAGTATGGCGGCCTCGGTGGCCTCAGCGAGCAGTGGGGGTTCTGGTCCGGGGGCTCCCTGGCGGGGGAGTTGAAGCTCGCTTGCCGATGGCGCAAACCGGCACAGAGCCGCATGACGCGGGCAAGTGCAACCACGGCAACTCGAGCCACTGGCTGGCTGGAGCTCGGAAGCTTCGAGCTGCCGTGGGATTGCCGATTGTGAAATTCGTCGGCTGGCTCGAGATGCAACAACAAAGAAAGGTGCGGCCGGCTCTCGCTTCTTCACATCTCTACAGGGCGCCAACAGCTCCTGCGAGCTCAAGCTCAAGCTCCAGCGTGAGGTGGCCGCTGCTCGGCCGGTGGAGCATGCATGGGGCGTCGGTCGTATGAGCAGCGAGTGTGGTGGGCACCAAGCAGAACCGGGGGACAGACCACAAGAGACAGACACGATCAGATTCACCAAGTTGAAGCAACCGCTGGTAAAACAGTTGCGAGAAATTGGTCCCCAGTGCGCTTTCTCTCGCCACTGCTCGTTGGATGTTGATGGGTATGTGCTCGGGCTACCCCGTAATTCTTGAGAAACAAACCGAACGGTGCAAGCTTCTTGGCGCCTCGACTCGAACGCGTCGCGCCTCCACGGCAACCAGTTTGGCAACGCCATGGCGTGCGTTGAAGCGCTCCTCCATTGCCTTCCAGCCACCCTTAGGACGGCGGACGCCGAACTGCTTGGGCAGGCGCTTACCGATGTAATTCGCGACCTTCGCTCACGAAGGTGTTGCAAGTGTGCGGAACACGTATAAGCACCGCACCCGAGGCTTTCAGGTCCTCCTCCATGACGTGGTTTCTCATTACCTGGCCCAGCCAACCCCACAGGTCCTTTTGGGAGAAGTGAACGCGTTCCTTTTCAAGCATAACGCGCCTCGACCGCGATCGTTGGCTCCAGCAGACACAACAAGGTGACGACAGAAACCAAGTACAGCGTCCGGAATTCCGGAATTCCAGGACACGCTGCGTTCTTATCTCAGTACTTGTTCCGGCCACCAATCGCATGCGCTGCGCTTATCTCAGTACTTGGTTCTCGTAAAACCTACGTTAAATTCTCTCATTGGCTGCGCTTACAAAACCCAAGTACTCGGGCCTGGTGGGAATTTTTGGAAATTCCCACCAGGCCCGTATACTTGGGTTTTGTACGGCATTATCCGGAAACTATCCGGAAGTAACCGAAACCAGTGCAGGCAGTGCAAATCAATACTGATTGGCTTAATTCGGCGAATCAGGAGATACCGTTTTTTTTTCTCGTCACTGGGCTATTCCCGTAATTCTTGATAAATATTCCCTCATTACAAAGCCGTCACTAAGCGCCTGCGACGTGTGTGGGCTATGCACAGCTCGACGATAGTGAGTGTGGCACACACATGTCTTTTACTCGGCCGGAGCGCAGGCGACGACGCCAACGCCGACGACGAAGTCCTTGGTGCTCAGCAGTCGAGGCACCAGGCGCCGGGCGTGGTCATGGCGCGCACCCGCGGTGACGGCAGCGTGTCGTCCTGCACCACGTGCTTCTCCATGAACTCGATGAAGCGGTCGCCGTAGAAGACGGGGTTCACGGCCGAGATGTGCCTGCGGTTGTGCCGCAGGCCCTTGAAGAAGCTCTCGGTGATCTTGCGCGTGTTGAACTGCTGCAGAATGTCAATGACGCCCAGGAAGTACACAAAGCCGTTCTTGCGCCCGTGTCGGTCGCGCCCGCAGATGCCGCCGTCGTCCTTGCAGAACACGGACGCGCTAGATGCCACGGTGGCCGACGTCTCCAGCAGCCGCGGCGAGAGCGTCACGGGCGGCACGGCGCCGCTACTCCCACGTCCTCGAGGCGTGGACGGCAGTGACGCACCTCCGCCTCCAGAGCCGCGGTCCACAACCGAGAAGTCGCCCAGCCTTGCAAAGACGCCGCTCTCGCTACTGGTCGAATCGTCAAACTCCGAGTCGCAGTCCGAATCCAGATCCGGCGCCGCCTGGCCGTCGCTCCACGTGGGTGTGGACGGCGGCGACAGCGCCAAGCGGTTGTACAGCGGCAGCGGCTCGTCGGCTCTGGCGCTGGACTCCTCGGGCAGCGATGCCGAGCGAGCGACGCGCGTAACGCCGTGGTCCGGTGGCGGCGAGCTGGCGGGCGACGTGGGCAGCGACTTGGAGGCCGGTCGCGTCTCATCCGCCTCGACGCCGGCATTTGCTGTATACAGTCGGTCATGTAGCTCGTCGCGCGAGTCGTGCACGCCAATGAGCAGGCTGTAGTCCATGATCTTCATGCGCTGTAGGAACTCGACGTCCTTGCGCAGCTGCATGAGGAACATGGCGCGGCGCTCGACGCCCATTTGCAGTCGGAAGCCGCTGTCCAGCAGGTCCATGTCCTTGAGCACGCCGCTGCTGCCTCGGCGGCGCTCGTGGTTGCTGGCGCGGCGGCCCACGCGCGAGCCTTTGAGGTCGAAGCGCGCGTGGATCTCGCGCGGCGTGTCGAAGACGCTGGCCATGATGACAAAGTGCATTTTGCGGCGCAAGTGGTGCATTTTGACGCGGTGCATGCCGTAGAAGCGCGTGACGAGCGTGTTGGGGTTCTCCATGACGAACTGGTAGTAGTGCGGCAGGATGCGCCGCAGGAAGCGCGACTCGTCCTTGGTCTGCGTCTTGATCATGAAGCGGCCGTCGTGCGAGTAGAAGAAGAACTGGCCCGACTTGGAGTTGGACAAGAACTCGATGAAGTTGAAGTCGCCGCAGAGCGTCACCATGTAGTCGGCCGAGTCGATGCCGCAGCGGCGCCGCACCTGGCGGAACACGTCGGGCGCGTAGTCCTTGAACTTGAACGGGTGCTGCAGCTTGGCGTTGGCCGGGAACACGCGCTTGTCCACGAGCATAAAGTCGTCCATGGTCAGCCGCTGCTTGAACGGGTTCTGCAGCCCGGCCGAGTTGAGGATGCCGCACATCATGCCGTACGTCAGCGCGTACTGCTCGTGCTGGAAGTGGATCTCCTTGCCCGCTGGTCGCTTGAAGCTGCGCTCTGCCGCCTGGTAGCGCGTGCGCCCCAGCTTGGCCTTGCCGAAGCGCACGCGTCGCGCCAGCAGCGACGGGTCTGTGCGCTCGTTGGCGCGCTCCAGTGCCCAGTAGGCGGGCGACGCCACCTCTGGCTCGGGTGTCGGCAGCTCGGACCCGGCGCTGGCTGTGGCTGTGCGGGTGCGACTGGCGTCCAGCTCGGCTCTGCCACTCGCCTGCGTCTCGGCGGTGGGCGTAGGGGCGACAGGTGTCGTCGTGAAGCTGCTGTCGGCCAGCGTGAAGGTCTCGCCGGCCGTTTCGTCGGCTGCAACTTCCGTCGAGGACGACATGGAGGCCAAGGTGGCCATGCGACTGTCGTGGACGCTGAGCACCTCGCTGGCCGGCAAGGCGAGCGCCAGGTCCTGCGCTTTGGGCGGCGACTGGCGGTCTCTGCTTGTGGACGCCATGCGTTCGAGTGGCGAGTGGCGTCTGGGAGCTGCGGGCTCCAGCGAGACCTGGGCAGATTCGGGAATGGCAGGCGTCGACAAGAGACCTCAAGCTGCTGCAGATTAGGCCAGCGCGACCTGCAAGCCGCACCGCATTGTGCTCGTGGTGGCGGCTGGCACTGGGTGCGCTAAAGCGGGCGCAAGAGAGGCGACTCCGGCTACCGCCTGCTCTCCGTCCCATGTTGGATCGGCGCCGCGACCAGAACGAGCGGCACTAGAGCGCCCATGTCGGGCCAATTCGGGAAGCTCCGGCGCCTATTTCCAGCCCCACGTTCTGATCCGAGCGCTCCGGGCGCCGAGTGCTGGTGATAAGATCAGCGGCTAGAGCCGCATGCGGCCGAGAGAAGGCCACGCACAGCGAGAAACGAGGCGGAGGCTGCCATCTCTGGCCAAGGAGACCGCCAAGAGAAGACTGCGCTGCGTGGGTGCGAGAACAGTCAAGAGCTGGAGGTGTGTGTTGTGTGTTGTCTCTTGCGAGGCTGATTGATTCTCGACATGAATTCACGTCTCCCGCTGGGTGGAGCCCGCCTGCGTCTCCTCTTCCGGGCGCGGGCTACCTGGCTACCTGGCTACCTGGCTACCTATTTGGCTGGTTGGCCGCTTGGGTGGCGACTTAGACGGTGGCCTGGCCGCCGCGCTGCTCAATGAGCAGCTTCCAGAACTCGTGCGTCTCGGCCACCGTGGCCTCGGCAAAGTCGCGGCCCATGCACTTGCCCTCGTAGCCGTACTTGTTGACCTGGGGCAGCTTGTAGTCGCGGAACCAGTCGTGGATGGCGGCCAGACAGCCGGGCATGTGCGCCTCAATGTCGGCCACGTCGTGCAGCTTGTCGGCGTAGTTGTCCTCCACGTTGATGCAGATGAGCTTCCAGTCCGTCTCGTTGTCGTCAATGAGCGCCAGCACGCCCAGCACCTTGACCTGCACGATGGACCCCGTGCGCCACTGCTTGGTGCCGATCTCGATCACGTCGATGGGGTCGTTGTCGCCAATGCAGCCCGTGCCTTCTGTCGTGTGCTCCGGGTCCTCCCACGTCTGCGGCAGGGCGCCGTAGTTGAACATCATCTCGCCCCACGTGTACTCGCGCAGCTTGCCGTTCTTCGTGTCCTGCTTGATGGGGTTAAAGGGCTCGCCCGTGGCGATCTCCATTTTCTTGCGCGTCCACTTGGGGATCTCGCAGATGAAGTTCACGCTGCCGTCCGGGTTGTAGAGCGGGATGTCGTGCCAGGGCGAGATCTGCACGCGCTCGCCGCTCGGGCTCGTGTGGTAGTAGTTGACACGGAACTCGAAGCTCGGGAAGGCGCCCACGGCCTCCGTCTCAATGTTGCCCACCGCCGGGTTGGCGATACGCGCCTTGAGGAACTTGAACTTGGCCTGATACCGCTTCATGGCCTCCGTCTGGTTGCCAGCCGAGTGGTCGTCGTTCCACCACTTCATGAACGAGTTAAAGTCGATCTGGCCGCTGGACGACTCGCGGTGCATGTAAGCCACGGCCTCCTGCGCGTCCTCGTCCGAGATGGGCTCGCCCAGCTTGGCGTGCAGGTCCACGAGGTCCTCCTGGCTGATGAAGCCGTTGCCCTGCACGTCAAAGAGCTCGAAGATGGCCCGCATGCGCTCCATCTCGCGCGGCTCAATGTTGAGCTCCGTGCCGTCGTCGAGCACGCTGCCGCGGCGCTGGCGCATGGCGCTCATGATCTCCGTGCCGTAGCGCTTCTCCGTCTGCTCGTACGAGGCCAGCTCCGCCTTGAGCGTGGCCACTTCGCTGCGCAGGTCCTCGAGCTCCACGGACATGGCCACCACGTCCGCGTCCTCCTCGCGCCACGAGTCGCTGCGCTTGGTGCGGAACGAGGCGCCCTTGGGCGACGACGACGGCGACGAGGCCACGGGCCGCGTGTACTCGACGAACTCGCCGTCCTTTTTGTCGGGCGCCGCGTCGATGGCCGTCTGCATGGCGTCCAGCCACTTGGCCTGCTCCTCGGGCGTCTCGGCGTACACGCGGAAGCAGTTGTTGGACGGCGTGTAGAACTGGAAGGCGTTGGGCTTGCCATCCCACGGGTGCACCGAGCTGAAGGGGATCTTGCCACGGATGGCCTTCTTCTCAAAGTCCTCCAGCGTCAGGAAGTACACGATCTGCAGCGAGTCGCGGTAGATCACGCAGTAGCGCTTCTTCCACAGCAGCGAGTTCTTCTCCGGCTTCTTGAACAGCACGCCGGCCACCAGGATGTTCTCGGC
Organism: Halophytophthora polymorphica; assembly: GCA_023338205.1. Lineage (NCBI taxonomy): Eukaryota > Oomycota > Peronosporomycetes > Peronosporales > Peronosporaceae > Halophytophthora > Halophytophthora polymorphica. Next base: position 8,612 of record JAADYJ010000856.1, read on the forward strand.
CGCCGTGGCCTTCGACTCCTTCAGGAACGAGTCAAACGACGCCATCTTTCTTGTCGGCGAAGGGGGCGGATGGGGAGGGGGGAGGACGGCGAGACGAACGCTTCGGCGCTTACGGGGGAGCGAGCAAATCGCAAAGTGACTACGGCTTGGGTGGGCCGCACAACCGGCCGGCGGCTGACGTGGCCGTCCACTCTGGGCGGATGTAAGTGGATCCGCTCTTCCAATACGCCAACCAAATGAAACCCCATACATGCACCACATTCCGTGGGTAAAACACCTCGGAGGTTTTTCAGTCTCGCCGTGTTCCGCCGCCCTGTCTGGTTTATGCGGGCAAATACGGTTTATAGAGGGGTTTCGTGCGTGACAAGCAGCGGACGATGGGACGGCCGCGGCGAACATAAAGATTCTGCCGTCGGATTGCTGGACTTGCTCCAGCGCTGGGGCGGTGAACCTATGGCCGCGACCTGGCGTGCATGTAGTAACGCTAGGTCTCGCTGGGGATGTTGCCGTCCGCACGCCGTGCTCACCCGCCGAGATCCTGAGGCGAACGCCCGGTCTCAATTCTGCTTCAGTATTCAGTACCGCCATCGTTTTTGGCCAATCGGAGATCCGGCGCGTCACGTCGTCCGTGGCGGGTTGGGCTCTCCGCTGCTTGGGTGGGAGCGGATGTTGTCACCAGTGCTGGCCTCGGAGCACTCGCGGGCTTGATGGTCACCGCGCGGGGTCACCATCAGAGCGGCGCTGGCATCGACTGGGCGGGCCTCCGACTTGGTTCCGAGCGTCTGGCTTGGTCGCTTGTCGCGACCAGCAAGCACGTGTTACAGCTCAAGCAGGCACTCCCCTGCCTATCCTGTCGACGACACGAAGCGTCACGGAGACGCACCCACCCCAAGGCTGCGCCGCGTAGTGCGTGCGTTGCTGACCGCTCGTTGCCTCGAGATCGCAGTCTGCTCCGCAGCAGACAGCAGTTTGAATCTGGCGTGGCATTGCAATGGGGTCTCTACTTTTTTCGACTTATCGACGATGAGACCAACTTGCCGGATCGATCTCCGTTGCAACATCTGGCCCGAGCGATTCACCCGCATCCGCTAACACGACTGCTTGTATCGAGTGGAAGTATTGAGCGTGTGATCAACTCAAATGTCTGCCAACGGGCGATCCATGCCCACATGCATTGCTCTCTGTTCCCCACAAGAAGAGCCGAGACAGCAGTACGGCATCGAGTGGGATAGATAGGTCGAGTTGGAAATACGCAGCACCATGGCGGCTGTCGGACAGGTAGCTGGCGGGGCTACTCATCTTTCCTCACCTTCGCTGGGCCACATCCATGCGAACTGAAAGGAGAAGTCGACGTCTAGGCCAGTCAAAAAAGCGAGATCCGCCGCACAACAAACGTTAGCTCGCCTTCATTAACCTACATCAGAATGCGGCCTCGCACGACTTCCAGCTCGCCGTAGTTCACCTCCGTGAACTACAGAATGTGCAGAATCCACCCGGAGAAATGCATCTGCTCAAACTCCACCTGTGTTTCCAGTACGAACGCGAGGTGATGCAGCGGAGAGAACCCCAGCTTCCGCTTCAGCAAGACGTCGAGGGCGACAAGCGACACGAGATCCAAGCAGAAATGCATAATTAAGCCCAGCACTGTCGAAGACAACTTTGAGGGTGACCCATCCCGCGAGGGGAGTAGATGGTGATCAGCAACTAGGAGACCAAGCCAAGATAAACCGCGTAAAATAGCAGTATCGCACGCTCGCGCGCCTAACAGGACATTAGAGGTGTAACTTACTCGACACCAACGGACCTCACTTAAAACCCGCTGTCACACACTCGACGTGCTCAGTTAGTGCAACGCACTCAGTCATGGCGCAAGGTGTTGTCCACGTTCGTTGCTGATTCAATGCATCCGGACGGCAGTCGTGTTTTCCTTCTGAAATTGGTGGGAAATGAAAAAGAAGAGTAGGTTCGTCGATTGGACTCGAAAGTGAGCTCAATCATTTAAAGCCACTTTGGTGTTGTGTACCATCATCAAAGCGTAGTGCGCGAAATCAACCATACAAGCTTACAGGGATCGTTGTCGCTGCAAATTTGGTATTGGGCAAACAAACAACACGGCCACTTAGTAATTGGCGCGAGTGGTAGCTAATGTTCATTGAAGCGTCGATAAATTAGTTCCATTGGGGCTTGGAATTCACTGACACTTCCCTGGCAGCAAATACGATTCCTCCGCGATTTTTGGACTTGGACTAAGCGCTTACCACGCGATCAAGACCGACGCCAAACTCACGGGTACGCACTTGCGCGAAAAGAAGGATGCGCTACACTTCAAAGCTTGCAAGCATTGCCCAATTGTCCTTTGCAACATACCGCAGCAAGCTTGAGGTAAGTGTAGAAGCGTTCAAACCCGTGTATTTCGCTCCGCTTTTATTCCGGGGACCACGCAATTAGAGCAAATCATAGAGCGCTACGATGGAGTTGCTAGAGCGTCCCAAGGAATGACTGTGTTAACTACTGGAACGGAACCGTGAAATCGACACCTACCAATGGGAATGGGAAACGATAACGGCGGAAATGTGTTGGGTTAGATGTACACTCAACGAGGAGTTTTGGGGGTGAACCCGGTCAAGCAAACGCACCATAATGCACTAACGTCAGTTGCAGAATGAAGATCATCCATACGAAGAGGAGACCTTGAACCGTTTGCGCTTGTGATTCCAACACGAAAGCTAGTTGGTATACCGGGGAGTAGCCGAATCTGCTCTTGAGAATCACGTGCAGCCCCACGAAGGACAGAAACTCGAGAGCGCCGTAGATGACGAGGTTCGCAAGCGTCGACATCGAATTTCCTGGTGACAGGTATTGCGTGTGTGGGTAGTAGATGGCCGTCGGCATTCGTATCAGTAAGAATAGGTATGCTGCATACATGAGTGGAAGAGCGCACTCGATATACTCGGCCATCACGATGTATTCGCAATGGAACAGAGCTTGGAGGCCCTCTTCAGGGACTTCACCCGCGGTTTCCGGAGGCGGGCCCACACCTAACGGGACGAGGGAAGCACGTCGCAAATGGGAGAGCAACAATGGCGGAGATTGCAGCACAGACGACTTCCGGCGTGATGATGTCCGCTCCAGTGACTTCGAATCTCTCATAGTCGACAACCTTCTCGATGCCAGGCATATTGCCAATGTTTTGTCCAATGCAGAGTCAGCTAGTGGCTCTTCTGGGGCGATTTGCGGACAGTTTGGCTTGACGAACGCTCGGGTGATGCTAGTTGGTGACTGTATTCGCTCTGCCATCCGAGGCCCAGACTTTGCTTTATGTTCGCAAGGGATCACTTGGGCAACGGGGCCGTAACGTTCCGAACCTGATAACTCAGTATGTGCTTGTGTACTGCTAAGTGCAAGGTCAGTGGCCCTAATGGGTTCCTTCAGCGTTGCAGAGGCCAACTCGTTTAGAAGATCCTTGCTTTCAGCGGAGGCTGGTAACTTGAACGGTGCAAAGATTCGAATTCTTCCGGTGTGAGGCATATTCCGCAGCTTGGACTCGGCGAAAGCTTCGCGAATGTCCAATGTTAATCTTTCCAGGTAGCTAAAAGAACTGCACGCTCTCTGGGCCATTTTAGTGTGCTCACGGTGGTTCAGGATCGTACGTGTGTTGTAGTAAATGGTTCGTAGCGCCAGTGCAATTTGGCATACGTCGGTGGCGAGTACTACCACCGTGGTAAGAAGTGTACTGGCAGTTTGCATGCATATGACCAGGTATAATACGTTGAAGACATCGACTGAGAAGACGATGATAGGCCCGACGCACTCGTGGGTGGTGCTGGAGACTCGAGCGATGACTTGCTTGATGGCAAACTTGATCACGGGAAGGAAAAATATGAATATGGACTGTTGCGGGCCCGAGAGCTGGGTGAAGATGGCACTGAAGGTCGGGTAAGCTACTGCCAGTATCGCCTCGGTGCTCAGGACCAGCAGATGCGCCGCCAGTTGCGTTCGAAGCTTGGCGTTGGATATTAACAAACGCGGTCCAATGCATAACACGAAGAATACCAGGATGAAAATGGTGAAAGGAATGACCATGAGGACTACTCCGAACGGGATCGGATATCCCCAGGTCGCAGCCACTGTCATTGAGATCCCAGTGTAGCAAATTGCTGTCATCGCGGCGCTTCCAATAGCTCGACCATTTGAGATGGCTCCCTCCATGATGACATCTTTCGCTTGAAACACTGCACCGCCAGCAATGAAAAAGCTGGAGAAGAGCAGTCGGATCCACATCGCCCAGTTTGCTTTCCACCCGGCTCCGGGATCCTTCAGCGGGATGCAGTCAAGTAACAGCATCGTCACAAATGTCGGCATTGGTGACAGGAGGCACACAGCAGTAGCGCGAACTGGAGATGTACGCTGACGATAATCGCGAAAGGCGAGCAGACGTTCAACCGAGTAGTGCCCTCGGTTTCCAATTTGAACCCGGTACCAGGCTTCGGTCGCTCTGTGATATATCCTCCGAATGAAAACCACCAGCTCGCCATCCTCAACTCGTATCGATGGCACTCGGATCTGGGACGCGACCGGGGCTGGTTCTACCTTGTGCACCACCATTCGCGCCCTTGCTTCTGTAGCCTGAAAATTGAACGCAGTTGATAGCAGCTGGTCCTCCGACTTGCCGTGTTCGTTGCCGCCTCGCTTCTGTCTTTGCTCCAGCTGCACATGATTTGGCTGATGCGTGACACCGCCTAGACAAAGTATTTTTATCGGGGTCTTGTAAACGTGTGACCCAGATGGATCATATGAACCCCATAAATAGCGGGCTGAACTACTGGTTCAGGATCTCAAGCAACTCTTGAAGAAAATCCCCTGGAACGAACAAACCCGAACCGAACAGCCGCTTTGGCGGTTAGGACTTCCCTTCGATTTTCAACCGGTATCGCGAAGTTCAATTATCGGTATTATCGCTTCGGTCCGTTTTTTTGGGGGGAAAGGGAAGCAAAACGCCAACTTCAC